>BLSH010091563.1:496938-525991 GCA_018402905.1 Glandirana rugosa
AGTTTGAATAACCCTTAAAGTGTTCTTTTTGTTACCACACGAACCAAAATTACATTGAAATAAGAAAGTATGGCCATCAAGTCGGCTTTGGAGGAATGGCGGTACCTCCTGGAAGGAGCAGCTCACCCGGTATTGGATTTTACTGACCATAAAAACCATAAAAAAACCATATGCTGTGAAGGTACGAGATGTGCAGCACCTGAAACTACGGATACTGGAAGCCTGTGCTAGCATTTCTCCTGCGGTGTTGCTATCAATGTGTGAAGAGTGGGAGAAGAGGGTTGCATTGACAATCCAACACAATGGGCAGCACATTGAACACATTTTATAAGTGGTCAGAAACTTGTAAATAACTCATGAAAGAATAAAGTTACATTAAAACCAAGCACACCATTGTTTTTCTTGTGAAATTCCCAATAAGTTTGATGTGTCACATGACCCTCTTCCTATTGAAAAAAACAAAAGTTGGATTCAGAATGGCCGACTTCAAAATGGCCGCCATGGTCACCACCCATCTTGAAAAGTTTCCCCCCTCACATATACTAATGTGCCACAAACAGGAAGTTAATATCACCAACCATTCCCATTTTATTAAGGTGTATCCATATAAATGGCCCACCCTGTACAGTATGTTATATACACAAGAGGAGCATGTCACTGATAGTAGGATGTTTTGCTAGAAACATACCTCCCAACTTTAGAGCTTCATTACATTGCATTGCTGAAAAAAGTGGTTTGGTTACACACACACAGTGCCTTGAAAAAGTATTCATGCCCCTTGAAATTTTCCACATTTTTCATGTTACAACCAAAAACATAAATGTATTTTATTGGGATTTTATGTGATAGATCAACGCAAAGTGGCACATAATTGTGAAGTGGAAGGAAAATGATAAATGATTTTCAGCATTTTTTTACAAATAAATATGTGAAAAGTTTGGCGTGCATTTGTATTCAGCCCCCTGAGTCAATACTTTGCAGAACCACCTTTCACTGCAATTACAGCTGCAAGTCTTTTTGGGGATGTCTCTACCAGCTTTGCACATCTGAAGAGTGTCATTTTTGCCCATTCTTCTTTGCAAAATAGTTCAAGCTCTGTCAGATTGGATGGAGATGTGAACAGCAATTTTCAAGTCTTGCCACAGATTCTGAATTGGATTTAGGTCTGGACTTTGACTGGGTCATTCTAACACATGAATATGCTTTGATCTAAACCATTCCATTGTAGCTCTGGTTGTATGTTTAGGGTAATTGTCCTGCTGGAAGGTAAACATTTGCCCCAGTCTCAAGTGTTTTGCAGACTCTAACAGGTTAACTTCTAAGATTGCCCTGTATTTGACTCCATCCATCTTCCCATAAACTCTGACCAGCTTCACTGTCCCTGCTGAAGAAAAACATCCCCACAACATGTTTCACGGTAGGGGTGGTGTGTTCAGGGTGATGTGCAGTGTTAGTTTCTTTTTAGGCTAAAAAAGGTAAATTTTGGTCTCATCTGACCAGAGTACCTTCTTTCACATGTTTGCTGCATCCCCAACCAACATGCCTTCTCTCAAACTGAAAATGGGACATCTTATGGCTTTCTTTCAACAATGACTTTGCCACTCTTCCATAAAGGCCAGATTTGTGGAGTGCATGACTAATAGTTGTACTGTGAACAGATTCTCCCACCTGAGCTGTGGATCTCTGCAACTCCTCCAGAGTTTCCATGGGCCTCTTGGCTGCTTCTCTGATTAAAGCTGTCCTTGCCCGGCCTGTCAGTTTAGGGTGGACAGCCATGTCTTGGTAGGCATGCAGTTATGCCATACTTTTTCCGTTTTCGGATGATGGGTTGAACAGTGCTCTGTGAGATGTTCAAAGCTTGGGATATGTTTTTTATAACCTAACCCTGCTTTAAATTTCTCCACAACTTTATCCCTGACCTATCTGGTGTGTTCCTTGGCCTTCATGATCCTGTTTGTTCACTACAGTTATCTAACAAACCTCTGAGGGCTTCACAGAACAGCTGTATTTATACTGAGATTAAATTACATTTAATTAGGTGCACTTACTAATTAAGTGACTTCTGAAGGCAATTGGTTCCACCAAGTTTTAGTTAGGGGTACCAGAGTAAAGGGGGGCTGACTACAAATGCATGCCACGCTTTTCAGATATTTATTTGTAAAAAAATTTGAAAACCATTTATCATTTTCTTTCCACTTCACAATTATGTGCCACTTTGTGTTGGTCTATAACATAACATCCCAATTAAATATATTTACGTTTTTGGATGTAACATGACAAAATGTGGAAATACTTTTCCAAAGCACTGTAAATAAAGGTTAATCTCTGCGCTTACAACAATACACCTTCTTCCACCCAGCTGGAAACTAAAGCCAGCCATACAAGGATCAGAGTTTCAATCATCAGCAGGGCCAAGCCAAATGTCGATCCATGTATGGGCAGACTGATTGTACCCAAGTCAATCCTTCTATCAGCTTGGGTACAACCGGCCATGTGGATTTTTCTACATGTGATTACTGCCAGCGGCTATAGCCTTTAGCAGTAATCATTGTGTTCGGCCGGCCAGGAAAGCTCCCTGCTGGCAGAATACAATAGTGTTGTAAGAGGCATTCCCCCCATCAACACTAACTGTGTTGATGTAGGAAACTAGTGATTTTCTTTCCTTCCACCCATCATGGAAGGAAAGAAAAATGAGTAATCTATGGTCTGCTTAACACCCCCTAGTGTATATGAATAAACTGCCACTGAATGTCCGCCTTCATGCCTTTGTGTGATATAGATGAAAGGCTCAACAAATTCCTATGACTCCTCCATGACTGAGTCATGAAATGCTTATCTCAGATAAACATTATCAACAGGACATCATAATTTAACCTCTCAGTCAGTGCTTATTAGTACAGTATGAATACATAACATAAAGATGAATTATCTGCATTGTTGGCATTTGATGTTAATTCTAGAGTTGATATAATGTTGGTAAATATATTATTTTGGTGTGGCTACATAGCACTGAATATTGGGCGTAGTTTAAAGAGACAAGGTTAAGGAGAGTCTATGTCTACTCACATTATATACTGCAAATTTTTCCTGCAGCCCTTGTACCCACAATACACTGTGCCACAAGTGAGAGTCTTACAGGCATGCTGGACAAAATATAATTAAAAAAAGAAAATCTACCATTGCATATGCATTCTATCTGAGACTACTTTAAAGAAGAGCGTCATTAAAATATTAGAGAGCTACTTAGTGGGAAAAAACCCTGTTGTTGTTTGTCAGTGGAAAAAAAATGCCCAGTGTCAGTGGGAGAAAAATGCCTGGTGTCATTTAAAGTGGTTGTCAAGTCATGACAATCACTTTAAACTACAGGTAAGCCTATATTCAGGCTTACCTGTAGGTCCCGGGAATATCTCCTAAACTTGCACCGTTTAGGAGATATTCCCTGTATTTGCATGTGCCAACGTCATCGGCACATGCGCAGTGAAGAAATGGCCCGAAGAAGTGTGCCCTAAATGACGGCTCCCATGCGCATTCGCGGGAGTGACGTCAGCATGGCTCCTGCCAATCACAGCGCTGGAGTCCGCGCTGTGATTGGTAGCGCCCCGGATCTCGGAAGACGATGGACTCAGCATGTCGCCGGTCACAGCAGTGCTCAGGGACCGCTGCTACAGCGTCAATCTAAGGTAAGCATTTTATAATGAGCTAGTATGCGATGCATACTAGCTCATTATGCCTTTCTCTTGCAGGTTTTTTTTTTTTTTAACACTTGACAACCAATTTAAGAAAAAAAAAAAAAAGTCTAGCATTTTGTTCACTAAGAGGAAAAAAATGCCCCAAAGTTGGTGGGAGGGAAAATGGCACTGGTTTCAGTGGTCAGTGGTAGGATAAAATGCCCCAGCGTTAGTGGTAGGGGAAAAAATCAGCCTACCAGACCCCAGATCTAGCACCCTAAAAATTCAAAACCCAGCTGACCCCCCTTAACATGCAGACTCCAGAGTAATTTTTAGACTGAGATAGAGTAAGGAAGGATTGGTACTCCTGTGAGGTTTTACTGTCATTGGAGGCTCCGTTGGAGAGATTCCTTAGCTTTCTGTCTGGTAAAAGTAGTCCATATGCTAGAACAACTGTAAGCTTTTTATTGTTGTATGTTTGCCTGTGGAAGATTTTTCCTCACTTTCTGTCTGGTACAGTGATGTCGAAAGAACAGAAAGTGAGGGAACATCCTTCTAATAGAGACCCAAATAGAAGTAAAATTTGACACTGGTTCTAACCTTTCCCCATTATATCCATTACTAAGGTGATAGAACAAGCATTTCAGCACCCAAGCCAGAACATGGCGTGGGTCCGTGGGACCGAGGTTAAAATCTCAGCGGAGTGCCCAAAAATAAAGATGATTAGGGGAAAATGCTTACAAACAGTTACAATCAATTTTTTTTTATACTGGTGATGGATGTACACGAATGCCTATGTGGTGACTAATGTGTAATAAAATATACGTTTTCCAGTTTGAACATATCATAGTGTATAAGTCACAGATGTACCAGATGAAAAATCAATTAACAGGCAAAAGGTAGAGCAGTTTACAGTAAAAATATTTTAATGGCAACCATTATTTTTGTATGTAGGAAAAAGTCACTTTCTCAGCTGAACAGTTACAAAGTTTTCACTTTCTTTTCATTTTTTATGTAGACCACAATCATTTGGGATGCTCATACAGGAGAAGCCAAACAACAGTTCCCTTTCCATTCAGGTATGGCTGACATATTGATTCTTGTTCACATATATCAACAGTTTACACATTTTTATCAGGTCAAGGACCACCTGCTGTCTTTTTTTAAAGCTGGAAGGATCTCCTATATAAAATAAGTTGCAAATACAGTATTTCCTGGAGCTCATCACGTCAGCCTACGTATGGGTCAGGTCCAACCCTCTGATCCTGATAGGACAATCCCCTACTTGAATAAAACACCCCTATGTTCCTTTTTTGTCCTTGCTCTGGGGACGACACTCCTACTATCAAGTAAAAAGAATTGAAGTTTGAAGATTTCCTACCTCTCCTGCCTGGTTTCGCATCGCCAGGTGGAAGGCTCCCGAATGGAGGTAAACCCTCTCCTGTAGGAGCACCCTGGTGCCCGGGCGGATCATGCAGCCTAAATGGTGTTTTTGGATTCGTGGTCAGAGGGGGCATGGCGTGGTCCCCTCCGGTTCCCCTCTCTCTGTCGGGGCGGTGGCGTGGTTCTGGATCTGGGAGGAGAGCTTTCCCGGATCCGTTCCTCGTCATTCCCTGGTCCAAATTGGTGACGCATGCATTTCCTGTGTTCTCACTTCCAGTGGGGCGGAGTCCAGTTCAGAGGTAAGGGGGGCTTCCACCCTGTGGGAGGGGGATAGAACACAAATAGGGAGCTGCTCTGCTAGTCCAAGGGGGACTCACGGTATATGCAGCTAAATACAGGTGAGTGGCTCATAGCAGCAGCAGCACGGCTTCTCTGCTAAGGGAAAGGGGAGGAGGAGCGGGATTTCTGTCCATGCTAACCCAGCTTTATTATATATAGGAGAGTGTGAACTATGGATTCTCCTAGACCTGAAGTTGAGGCACGAAGATCGGATGATTCCAGGTAGGAGAAGAGCTGAATGGCATTATTTTTTCCATAAAAAAAAAAGAGTGCTGAATCTTTTTGTCCTATCACCTATAGGGAAAAGTACCATAAAGGAGGGAAGCATAAATCTAAGTCCAGGCAGTCATCACCAGAGTCTTCTGAGCAAGAAGCTAGACATCGGTCAAGGAGCTCCAGGAGACAGTCCCGATCTCCCGCTCATCACCAGTCTAGATCTGCAAGGCACTCATCGCCAAGACTGGAGACAGGAGTATGCTGGTCATGCGGTGCTCCCGCAATGCCAAAGAAACCAGTCTGTGAAGAATGCTTTAAGGAAGCGACACAAGACAGAGTAGCGGAGTCTCAACAAGTACAAGAGTACATCCACGGAATCAGGATCTTCTCCAGAAGAAGGAGATCATGGGGAGTCTTATGCTTTTGACTTTTCCCTAGTGCCAGATTTTGTCATAGCAGTAAAACCTTCTCAACCTCCGCAGAAGATGAGGAAATATTTTCCTAATCTGAAGAAGTTGTTGCCAAATTTTCAGGTAATGTTTGAAATTCAGGAATTAAAAGAGGAAGAGTGGTGGAAGCTGGACAAAAGATTAAGCCTTCAGAATAGGATTTCTAAGCTCTACCCATTTTGGTCTGAAGACTCAGAGATATGGGATAATGCTCCAAGGGTAGATGCATCTCTCCAAAGATTGGCAATGCATGTGACATTGCCACTTGAAGATTCCGTAGCTTTTCGGGATGTAATGGACAGAAGGTTGGATGCAGAACTCCAAAGAGCATACCTTTCAGCAGGGGCAGCCTGCGGTAGCCCTGATGTCAGTAGCCCTAGCCATGGGAGCCTGGGGGGGGGCAGTTGAAAGATCTGAAGAGGGGGCAGAAAGCCTTCCTTGCAACTTTGACACACCTTACATCAGCAGCAGACTTTGTAGCTGAAGCAGCGGTGAACCTGGTTAGGTGGTCAGCCAAAATGATGGCAAAATCAGTGGTGCCAAGAGGGCTCTGTGGCTGAAGCATTGGACTGCAGATATTGCGTCAAAGCAGGGCCTTTGCTCAGCCATATAGTGGGAAGGTCTTGTTTGGAAAAACACTGGAAGAAACCATCCAGCGGGTAATGGGTTGAAAGTCGGGTCTTATCCCATAAGAAAGAAGGAGGAAGCAACAGCCCTTTTGTCCCATGGGAAGACAATTTTGAGATGCAAGATCTTACCGGCCAGGGAAGGAGTATATGCGACAGTCCTGGCGGAGTTCCCAGCCAGCTCACAAGGGTCAAAAGCCCAAGTTCACCCAGGGTCCAAAGGCTACAGCAAAATCTTTCTGAAGTTCGGCCCGGCCAGACTCCACAAGTAGGAGCAAGGCTGTCTCTCTTTTCTTGAGTCTTGGCGAACCAAATTCAGGATCCCTGGGTTCTGTCGGTGGTGAGGGATGGTTATCTCTTAGAGTGGGAACATCACCCTCCGGGGAATCATTTTGTAAGGTCCCATGTGCCCTCCACAAAAGGAGAGAGGGACTCATTAGAAGCCTATATTCAAGACCTGTTGAAGGCGGGAGAAATTGTTCCTGTACCGAAGGAGCAAAGAGGCAAAGGAGTCTTCTCTCCAATCTTTTTAGTAAAAAAGGCTTCGGGGAAGTTCAGGCCAGTTTTGGATCTTAAGTTTTTGAACACATTCAAAAGGCCAGCAAGCTTTCGGATGGAGTCTCTGCAAACTATCGTAGCAGTGGCTCAACCGCTGAGTTGGATGCTCTCCATAGACTTGTCAGATGCGTATCTACATGTCCCAATCCATGCATCTTTCCATTGATTCCTCAGATTTGCAGTCAGAGATGCTCAGTACCAGTCTGTGTGTCTTCCATTAGCCTTGACAGTCCGAGCTCTGAAGAGGAGTCCTTCAGCTTCGGCGAGACATTTTATGAGGGTCTTGGGCTTGATGAATGTGACAGTACCCACAGTGGCATGGGCAAGATGGCATCTCAGACACCTGCAGTTTGCCTTTCTCCAACAATGGGACAGAGACTCTTTGGTTCAACAGATATTCAGTTTGGTTCTACTTTGGTTTGTTAAGCAAGCCCTGATGTGGTGGATGAGACCGAGCAACCTAAATCAGGGATTCACACTTTTTGTCTCGCAGGTGATCACAATTACTTCCAACGCAAGTCTAAAGGGTTGGGGAGCACACTGTCAGGATGAGGTTGCTCAGGGAGGATGGGAAGGAATTGTTCCTCGTTCCTCCAATCGTCTAGAGCTGATGGCAGCACATTAGGCCTTGCTAGCTTTTTCGCCTCTAGTTCAGGGGCGTCATGTTAAAATGTTAATTGACTACAGAACGGCGGTGGCATATGTGTCCAATCAGGGAGGTACAAGGACCCTGCCTCTCCTACAGATTGCAGCACAGATCTTCCGGGGGGGGCAGAGAGAAATCTTTCATCCTTAACAGCTTCCTACTTTCCGGGGGTAGAGAATACAAGAGCAGACGCCTTAAGCAGGCAGTTCCTGGATCGGAACGAATGGATGCTGAATCAGAAAATCCTCTTACCACTGTTTGCGCTTTGGGGAAGGAACACCGGAGGTGGATTTTAAGGCATCTCCTCTCAATGCCCAGCTGCCAGTTTTCTTTTCCAGGTTCTTCCATCCCAGGGCCAAGGGTCAGGATGTGCTGTCTCATCACTGAGAGTTTCGCCTGGCATATGTCTTTCCTCCAACTCCCCTAGTCCTGAAGACACTGCTCAAGATTCAGCAGGAGAAGATGATGGCCATTGTAATTGCCCCATTCTGGCCCAACCGTGCATGGTTCCCGTTGCTAATGCAGTTACAAATAGCTCCTCCAGTACCACTTCCGAACGCCAGAGATCTTCTTCTCCAGGGCAGAATGCTAAAACCCAATGTGGCTCAGCTCAGTTTGACGGCTTGGCTATTGAAAGGCGCAGACTAGCCCAGATGGGCGTAACGGAAAGAGTATAGAAAACATTGCTGAGGTTTCGGAAGTTACCCTCAAACGCGACATACTACTGGGTATGGAAAAAGTTTTTTGAGATGGCAGCTTCAAAACATTTCAATCCTGAATCTCCCTCACGTAATGATGTCTTGGAATTCTTGCTGTCGGCCATGGACAAAGGACTTAGCTACAGCACGGTCAGGGTTCAACTGTCGGCCATCTCGGTGTTGACGGGACTTTGTTGGGCAGAAGATCCATTAGTGTCTCATTTTATGCGGGCAGCCCCGAAGCTGAAACCTCCAATCAGGCCTTTTTTCCCAAAGTGGGATCTCCCTCTGGTCCTCCAAGCATAAATGAAAGAGCCCTTCTGGCCCTATGAGCACATCTCATTATTCTTCTTGACCTTAAAGGCGGTCTTCTTAACGACTATTTCAATGGCCAGGCGGGTCTCAGAAATTCAGGCTTTTTCTGCAAGACTTCCGTATTGCAAACTGTTTCAGGACAGGATAATTCTTCGCCCAGTACCGTCTTTTCTTCCAAAGGTAGTGTCACCTTTCCATATAAATTGGGAAGTCATGTTGCCTTCAATTTCGTCGATGTCAGAACAAGAAGACTGGTCAAAGATGGATGTCTGCCAGGTCTTCTCAACGTATCTATGCAGAACGGAGGACTTCAGAAGTGTGGATTATTTGTTCATCATACCAGTGGGCCCTAAGAAAGGTCAAATGGCCTCTTCTAGGATTCTTTCTCATGGACTGTCCAAACCATAAGACATGGACAATCAGGTCTTCACCCTCCGGAAAAGGTTAGAGCGCATACGACAAGAACAACATCAGCTTCGTGGACAAGTTATGTCAAAGTTCCTGTGGAAGTAGTGTGTAAGGCTGCTACCTGGAAGTTCCCTAACACATTCATTGCTCATTATCATTTGGATATGTTGTACAGCCTTTCACGGGCATTGGGCACTTCAGTGCTGGCTTCCATTCTTTCTAATATAATACAGTTTTTTTGGCATTCATTAGGGTGATGTCTTGTTATTTTCCCATCCTGTTTTTGTTGTATGCTAGTTATTTGCCATAGTATTTGCCATGTAGGCTGACATGATGAGCTCCAAGAATATGGAAAGTTGTAACCATACTTACCATAATTTTCCTTTCCTGGAGGCCCATCATGTCAGCCTAGAGTTTCCCGCCCTGATCTTCCATCACAAGGAATGTTAGGAATGTAGGGGTGAGGGGAAGCCCTCCTTTTATTCAAGTAGGGGGCTGTCCTATGGGGATCAGAAGGGTGGACCTGACCCATACGTAGGCTGACATCATGAGCATCCAGGAAAGGAAGATTATGGTAAGTATGGTAACAATTTTCCATATTCTTTTGTCTGATAAAAAATATATGTTTTGGAGGGATGGTTTCTATTTTGGAACCACTGTTATATTTTTTTTTTACGAAAGTACTTTTTAACAGAAATGTCTATATTTCACAGATTGTTCACCCAACCGTGAAATAGTTGCACTGCTATATTTAAATATTAATATAAAGGAGAATTCAGTATATATGGGTTTAGCATGAACTCCTACTGGACCACACATCAGGGTGGGCAGTGTTTGTTTTTTACCTTAAAAGTCTCCCATTTTTCCATCTTAGACAGTTGGGAGGTATGTCTATTTGGGGGAAGCACTGCAAACAGGTTATGACAGCATAGCCTTCATTTAACAACTGTCAAGACCACAGTGTCATTGATAGCTTTTAAGCTAGGTTCACATTTATGCAGTGCAATTTGACTGAGCTTTTTAGTGTGATTTTGAAGATAATGTTCAGTGCAACTTCATGAGGGTTCAGGTGCAATTCCAGTGTGATTTGGATACAGCTGTGATTCTCATTCTCTTTCTCTCTCTCTGGAAATCAGCTCAGAAACACACTATAGCCTGATCGAAACTGCACTGGAATCTCATTGAATCTCTTTGAACACTTATGTGTTTTCTATGCAGTTTCTGTTTGACTCTATGGAGATGAAAATTGCATTGCACCGCACCACACCAAACACGCACAGAACCCTTTTTAAAAATACATTGCATTCAGACTGCATATATGTGAACAGCCACCAAAGAAAGTCATGTTATTTCACTTGCCATGCGATTCCATGCATTCTGGGCTTATGATATGTGGATAGTAGAGATGATTAGCAAATTTCAGTGAACTTGATTGCCTGGCTAAAATTTTGTTTTGGCTAAACATGTTGCCAAAACTAAAATTTTTCCAAAATGTTCTCTGATTTTGGCTAAAATTTGTTGGCTAAAATTTTGCCAAAATGTTCTCTGATTTTATTGCTGTAAGACAGAACTAATTAAACATGATGCTTTTAGCTTAAAAAAAACCCCCCAAAAACTCCATATCGTAATATCATACAGGAAGATTTTTTTGGGGGGAAGGGAAAGGCTACAACCCAGTCAGCTTTGTATTGCTGTATGTAACCCTGTTGCGTATTTCCCATCGGTTCCCATTAGGTGAAACTGAAAAAGTAAATGAGGTGTAAAACTTTCTAACAATTCACTGGATAGCAGTAAAAACCAGCCCGGGGTTTTATTCTAATTTGGAAAAATTAAAAATAGTTTTGGCTGCTTGTATACTTTTTCACGTGACCCACTTGCTTTTAGAAAATATATTTATTAGTTTGGTGGAGGAACCTATGTGCAATTGGTAAACCTTTATTAAAAGGTACCAAAATATTTCCATAACTATGGACTTTAACACAGATAATATAATGTCTTTATATTTTATCTACAGCTCCTGCTCTAGATGTGGATTGGCAGAACAATACCACCTTTGCATCTTGTAGCACAGACATGTGTATTCATGTTTGCAGGCTTGGCTGTGACCGTCCAGTTAAAACCTTTCAAGGACACACGGTAACCATTTTATCACTTTCTGTATTTTTTAGCAAGTTGATCATTTTTAAATACAATGTCAGACAGAACATGGTATAGCGAGAACAGATCATTTCTGTCAAACTAAACAAATATACAGTATATAAACATAAATCCACCTATTAAATGTCCTTAAAACAGTGCTCTATATCTTGCTCAAGTTGTGTCAAAATACCATTATATTACATTATACTGAAAGACATAGTCATGAAAAACACAGGCCATGAAAAAAACTGTTTGTGGGATATATACCTCTTCAAGTGATTCCTTAATAGTGCCAAAATTGTGCCATTTATGCAAAAAATCTGTGACTTGTGCTCCCTCCACCAGATATGCTCCCACCTGGGATATATGACTGTACCATTAAGTATGGTCTACAGAAGCTTGCATCCCTCTTGGTGGACTATAAATACTTTTGAGTTACTGGACTCCACAGATACTTCTTATTCTAGTGCATGATCTCTTAGTGCCTCCACTCAGCCGTACAGAAGGAAAGAGAAATCGCTAAACAGTGCTTTGTCCTTTTTTTAAATTAATTTATTACCATTAAAACCATCAAATTTACACTTGTTATAGGTGCTAACAGTGCACCAAACTATAATCACACTGTCTTGCCTGTAGAGCATTGCGACACCATCAAGCTCCTCCCCTACGTGTTACGCCACAGGGTCACATGGCTTCATCAGGGTGATTCTGATTGGCTGGTATGGCGCTCTGATATATATATCCATTCAATCTGCACCATTTTCTTGTAGTCTCCTTATAGTGTAATTTTACCTAGGACCAATATCTATATATTCTACCACTGTCTACCACAATATCTATATATTCTACCATATTCTACCACTGGGAGCAAATATTATTCTTATTTCAACTATTTGATGTAATGGTACCCTGATACATCGATATATGCATACATTACACTACATCTACTACACTATCTGATATAACAATAAAGTTCTCCTAAACGGATCTAGTCTTATAAGATAAAAAAGAAGAAATGTATTGAATACCGTTGACATGTAAAATACCCATAAAATATTGTGTGCCGAAAATTCACAAGAATAGTCAACACCCGCCCTAAAATTAATAGTATTGATTTTCTAACAGCCAGACTGGGGGAATACATTGATTATTTTCTTCTACCATTGGTGCAAGAAACAACAACATACTTAAAAGACACCAAGCATATTATATAGTTCTTGCAAGTAAGTGAGATTTCTCAACAAACCATTATGGTTTTTTCATGGACTGTGTTTTTCATGGACTATGTCTTTCAGTATAATGTAATACAATGGTATTTTGACACAACATGAGCAAGATATAGAGCACTATTTTTAGGACATTTATTAGGTGGATTTATGTTGATATATATTGGTATGGCTTGACAGTGGTTAAAGCGATACTAAAGTCAAATGTTTTTGTTAAGAATAACAATCATGTTATACTTACCTGCTCTGTGCAGTGGTTTTGCACAGGGCATCCCCAATATTCTTCTTCTCGGGTCCCTCTTCGGTGCTCCTGGCCCCTCTCTCCTGTTGAGTGTCCCCTTGGCATTTGAGCCAAGCCGCAGATCCCTGTGTCCATTTAGACACAGAGCCTCAGCCTGACCCCGCCCCCTCTCTCTCGCCTCATTGGCTCACTGACTTTGATTGACAGCAGCTTTGATGCTGTCTCAGCCAATGAGGAGGGAGAATCTCTCGTGCAACATTGCTGGATTGAGATGGGGCTCAGGTAAGTTTAAGGGGGGATAAGGGGGGCTGCTGCACACAGAAGGCTTTTCATCTTAATGCATAGAATGCATTAAGATAAAAAAACCTTCTGCCTTTACAACCATTGTAATGTTATAAGTGAAGCGTGGCACAGATTATTGTTTTTTTTCCAGTTCAACACCTTTATATGACAGTGTGTAATGTGTGAATGAATCATGTTATATATTGTTTTAATTCAATATCACTTCATAGTAGCTCACAAGGGTTTCTATATATAGAACAGATAATTTGTTTTTGTAGTAAGCTAATTTTCTTTAGGATGGGTGCCAGTGGATACAAGAGCTTAATATAAAATGTTGTAGCTACTAATGTGGCTATTCTGAAGTAATTATCTCTGTGGATGTGTAGGGATGTTATATCTATTTAAGGACCTCCATTATTTTAAAGAAAACTGTTGTTAAGTGCATGGGTAGGAATGACAGATTACAAATAGTAACAGATTTGACCAATCAAATTCTGATCATAGTTTTGTTTGGTCATCATTGCTAAAGTACATTTTTCTTGAAGTGTTACTAAGCCCAGGACCCTGCATTCACTATATCTGGTCTCTCACAGTACACAGAACATGGAAATAGTTTTAGTAAATATAAACTGCTAAATACCTTTTATCATCATCAGTTAGAGCAGTCTTGTGACTTCTATCAGTGTCTGGTTAAAGCTTGTAGGAAGAGTTTTCATTCTCCCCTGATTGTCCTTTGAGGCTACAGCTGCTTTGTTCACTGGTTCAAGTGAGTTTCAGGTGGAAACTTTTACTTGAAATCGTACCTGAACAGGACTGAAAAACACACAGGATTCTTTTTCCAGGGCTCGAGTCCTGTGGGAACGCATGGGACTGGAGTGCCTGCATTTTTTCCAAGCTCCGTCCTGCAGGACTGTCAGTGGCTTACCAAAGAGGAGGGGGGGGCAAGGTAGAGCAGGTGGAGACTCACAATCCTGTCCACTAATGATCTAATCCCCTTGTGCAGCTGTTTAGAAAAAAAAAACTTTTCCCGGTCTCCTGTGTTCAGTGCTGGCCGGGTGACAGAAAACGGACTATTTCTTAATTTTAGGCTTTATGCGTATTAATCTGCCACATCGCTCCTGGTCGGCTCCAGTGTAATGATATAACTGACCTTCAACTGTGTAGCGCGATGCGGTGGATTAATCCGCGGAAAGCCGAAAATGAAGAAATAATCTGTTTTCTGTCACCCGGCCAGCAGATCATTAGTGGACAGGGTTGGGAGTCTCCGCCCGCTCTACCTCACCCTCCCCCCCTTCCCAGTTTTCTGCAGCCCTAGTTGTCCAGCTGGTGATGCCCAGTGACACATCTGAGGGGGCCCCCCTGCTGCCCCCCCATTGATGGGCACTGGCAAGGCTGAGCTGATGGGTACTGACCAGGCTGCATTAATGGGCACTAGTGAAAGCTGCATAGATGGGCACAGATCAGGTTGCATTGGTGGGCACTGATCAGGCTGCATTAACAGGCACTGGTGAGGCTGTATAGATAAGCACTGATCAGGCTGCATTGATTGACACTAGTGAGGCTGCATTGATGTGCACTGGTGAGGCTGCATTGGTCGACACTGGTGAGGCTGCATTGGTGGGCACTAGTGAGGCTGTATTTATGGGCACTGGTGTGGCTGCATTGATGGGCACTGATGAGGCTGCATTGATGAGCACTGGTGAGGCTGCATTGATGTGCATTGGTGAGGCTGTGTTAATGGTCACTGGTGAGGCTGTGCTGATGAGGCTGCACTGTTTGGCCCTGTGAGGGGCATTGCTGTAGATTAGGGTACAGTAGTGTTGCCCTCTGGAGAGTGAACCACAGTGGATCACTTTTTAGAGGGTGTTTGACAGGTGGCAAGGAAGCATTATATTGCCTCCTCGCCATCTGATTTAATCCCTAAAAACCTGCACCACCTTGCTGTAACAGTGTTTGTTTTTCAGGGGGTGCCAGATATAGGATCTGTGCCTGATATAGGAGTCCTGAGAATCTAAATGCCACTGTACAGTGTATCTCACTGACCGCTCCTTAGAGATGGAAAGTCACTTCCGGTTGGGCGTGATGCACAATGTGGTAGTAGTGGTGGTGGGGGGGGGGGGTAAGGGGGGAATCTTGGATGAGTTCCCGCACTTTTTTTCCCAGAACATGACCCCTATCTTTTTCAAAACAAACTGCTACTGGTCTGCAGATATGTGAACCAGCTCCTTAGAGAAGGCGGGCAGTTCACATGTCATGTGAATTGGATGCGGTTCAAAATGTATCCAATTCGCATGTATGTGAACCGAGTCTAAAGGGAATATTTTGACAAAACTGATTTTGCTAAAAATTGACAAAGCAGAATTTTAGTTTAGCCCAATGAGCTGTTTAGGTGCCATTTTGGTTGCAAAAAAAATACAGTTTACTCCATAATCATCAACCCCCTTCCTCATCTAGAGTGCTGTCGGCAACAGCATCGCAGGTGGACGTTACAAGGAGCTGACTCTGCTTGAGTGACATCTGCCCTACTCAACGATGCAGGGATAGGAGACTTCTGTGCTGGAGCCAGCAGACAGAGCTGTCTTTTTGTATTCAGCTTTTTCCTCTTTCTGCTTTTCTGAAAAAGCCTATTCTTTACAAAATTCAGTAGCTCAAGCTGAATGAGAGATCTGGCTCATCCCTCATCAGAAGGCTCAGTCTGATGTTTCAAGCAAACAAATCCTGTGTGAAGACAGGCTGCTTCTTTTGTGCTTGCTTCTTTAGCTTACCCATAGCATTATAGGGAACATTTGTCATGTATTTGTAGTGCTACATCTATAGGAGCTGCTGAATATGATGGGTCCTCTGTTCTTTGCCTCAACCTTCTCAAGAACCTCACCCCCTCTGACTTTCCAGGCTGAGTGTATAAACATACAATATCACAGGAATCCACTGGAAGTAACACTCAGTACCCAATAGTAGTGCTATATCTAAGAAAACAGGCACCAAACCAGGTAGTAAAGGTGTCAGCCAATATAGTTGGTAATTGGCAAGCATAAAATGGACTAACAATGGTAATAACACAATTTAGCATACAAAGTGATTAACAGTAAAAACTAGGCATACGATGACATTTGGCTTCCAGATCAGCTTAAACAGTTGCAAGGCTACCTTAAGTGTAGCAGAGAGCAGTAGTAAAGTTTAATCTACCAAATGCTGGAACTATAGTGCCAGAGCACATTTATGGTGGCAATGCTAGTCTCCTAGACCAACTGGGTATCTAAAAGAAAAGGAAGATGGTAGAGGATGGGGCAGGAGAACAAAGGGGGCTTGCAGAATAATTGTTACAGGGGAGACAGTCCTTTGAGATGTTCCTCTGCCAGCTATCATTGGGGCCCTTTAAAATTGTCTTTGCACTTAACAACACTCCCCGTTAACCTACATGTAGTATAGGTACAGTATAGGTACAGTATAGTCTCAGCACAAGTGCAAGGTAGATGTGATTCAGATGTGGTAAAGGTTCAGTATAATGCGGTATAGGGTTAGTTTAGGTGCAGTCTAGGTTTGGAATAAGTGCAGTATGGGTGCAGTATGGATTGAGTACACTTAGTCCTGCTCTCAGTGGCTCAGTCCCTTCTAGCAGTATCAGCAATGAGCTAATAGCCCTCTCACAATTTATAGGGAAAACCCCAAAAACTCATGGCTTTCAGCAACATTTTGACTGCTGAAGCCAGATTAAAAAATAGATGTATTTATTATACAAGCATGTGGGTAGAAATACACACTTGGAGAACAATGCAGTACATTGTGTTGATTTCAAAAGAATTGCTCTAACTGGCTAGGAGACCTAATACAATGTATATGTTTTACAATGGGTGGGAACTAGCTATCTAAAGTTTATTTGAAGTCAAATCTTGATTGAAATGTGGAATACTTGTTCACGTAGATATGTCACTTCCAGTGGCTCTGTGGGAAAAGGCAGAGATAGCCATCTTCTCAGCTGGAGGTGTAAATGGCATTTGAACACAACAGCTGTTACACAATATGACTTCTAACAACATTTGCATTCAATATATCTGCTTAATCAGAAATACATGTTTTGATAATCATAAATAAATGCCGATCAGTTTAGGTGCAGTCTAGGTTTGGAATAAGTGCAGTATGGGTTCAGTATGGATTGGGTACACTTGGTGCTGCTCTCAGTGGCTCAGTCCCTTCTAGCACTATCAGCAATGGGCAAATAGCCCTCGCACCATTTCTAGGGATGCTGCAGTGACCACTCGCAGTAGAAGGGGAGCCTGCCTTGGTCTCTCTGGAGATCAGCATTGGGAAGCAGAGGCTGAGTGGTGGATCCAGTCTCCTTGCATCAGTGGTGCAGGTGTAGCGATGTGGGGCTGTGCTGCCCCAGATATCCTCACTCCCAGTCTCAGACTGGGATCTCCACTGGTATGTTCTCCTGTTGGCAGGGGAATATCCAGACAGAGGTGCTCTCTCTCTAACTCCCTTGATGCCAAGAGGAAGGACCTTCGTGGACAGTTTAATAAAATAAATTCTTTCCATTCCTCCTACTGCACAGTGCCTATTGGTATTTGAAGTGTAAGGAGTCTTTTTGTCCCATTACATGGTTGCCGACTCAAACAACATATCCCAGGAGTCTCTGCGCTCTGCATAGAAGTCTATGGTCTTGCTTGGCTTTAGTGCTCCACCTGTTGGCCTGAGGAGAATGATGCAGCATAACATCAGTATCTCAGAGAGAGTGAGAGAAGAATAAAAGGCAATGTCACCTTCATATTGCTGTAGCCCAACACCTAGCTACATATTAAATGTTTGTAAAACAAAGCTTGCATGTATGTGGTAAAACAATTATAAAACAAGTTTAAAAACTTTTAAGACTAAAGCTGAATTCCAGGCGGACTTTAAAAATAACAATGAATTAAATTATGTACTTATTTAAAAAACATTAAGTGTATTTTACAGGTACCTAGCATAAATGCCTCATTTTGACTTGATTTCAGCTTCTTGTAATCCCCCATACAACAGCACTTAGACTGGAACAGTAATAGGCAGCACCTTGGGCTAATCAGATGCGCTGCATTCATATGTGCTGAAAAGGAACATGCTGACAGAACGAGAGAACAGAGAGATGACCTCATCAGCCTGTTGCTGCTCCTTCCATGTCCAGTCACAGCCTGAGGACAGGAAGGTGACCTGGCTGTTTTGCATTATTCGCTGAGATCAGCGCTGCCCAATCAGAACCCATCTGGTCCGGGCCAGAAGCGCTGACGGAGAAAAGGGAGAAGAACAGGGATTTCAAATCCCTGGACCACTGGAGTGGCTGCGAGGGCGCTGACAGCTTGGCAACCCCAAAGGTCAGTACAGCGGAGACTGGGGGGGTAGGGATGGTGTTCAGTGTTAGTTCACCTTTACATTTTTTCTGTAAAGGTGAACAAACTCTTTAACTGCAGCAGGGAAAAGTCAGGTCACCATCTTCGCTGTGCTGCCTCGCAGGGTTGTATATATCTCAGGATCGGATGGACACAAATATAAAAATTAGTTGACAGGTATACTGCTCCCAGATATACACTTCTAGTATTTATTTAGCGGTTTACCTAAAGTTCAGCCTGGAGGTGGGCATTCCAATCATGTGAATGACATAGGTGTGCACAGCCTATTGCATTAGGGTGTGCACCCCAAAGCTCAAACACGCACTACCGATCACTCACTGTGGTCATTCAGAAAGGGTAGGGGCCAGTAAATTACATATTTAATGGCCCCTTCCCCCGTTCATTCTAAAACATCCCTGCAGCAACAGCCGGCGGGAGAGGAGAGGAGGGAAGCTGGCAGAGGTACAGGGGGAAGGGGGGGCTAGGATAGTAGGGGGAATCTATGCTGCACAGGGTGATTAGGGTGTGCCTGGGCACACCTGGCACACCCTTTGCACACGCCTATGGTGACCGATGTGATTGGCTGTCACAGAGATCACAGAAAGCTCCCAATTGCACAAATGCATTGGGAGCTTTCTGTAATATTTTAGTCACTGTGCTGGGAGCGTGCATTGAGCATGCTCTCAACACAGAAAGGTGTTCCCTATGGATGCATATATGCAGCTACAAGCCCATCCACCCAGAGGCCACATATATGAGTACAGCCAGCAGGAACAGGATAATAAAACACTGCAATGTATTACAAGTGTGCTGAGCATAATGATGAAGAAAAACATTGTAGCTAGCGAATAAATGCTGTAAGCACTATTTAAATGTCTTTAGTTTCACTGGCAAACATAAGCACCTGCAATGCTTTGTCCAATGCTTTGTTTGATGACTCAACCCCACCTGATTGGCAGTTTCACCAATGAGGAGACTCGGAGGGCTTTAAAGTAGTACAGTGCAACCTGAGAAAAACGACTACAATGTAAAAATGTTGAAAAAAAATATTTTGCCAAATCTTTTCAAATACCTACCTGCCTTAAACACATTAAATCAATGTGAGCTGAACTTCCGAACATGCAACCAATTTACTCATCTGTAATAATAAGATATAATTTCAGCCACCTGGTATTTCTATTGTGTTGATCTTACCTGGCACCATCATTTAGATAACTGGGTCTTTACAATTCAATGCTACCGTGGTATAGTACCTCATTACAGCTGTCATAAAGGCAACACCTTAATCTGTGTGTCATTATGCTTACTTGGAGCTGCAAATAGATAAATAATAGGTTATGTTAGAAAAAGATAACAATATATTTTTAGAAAGCTATTCCCTAGCAATAAACGCTTGGTTTGAGTATGAGAGGTTAAAATGAGCTTTGTGAAAAGTATACAAAGGAAAAACTGTTCTAAAATGATGCATGATTGCCCTCCACTGGATGTCGGCTGTATCCCCATTGACTTATAACACTGGGTTTTCTTTTAGAATGAAGTGAATGCAATTAAATGGGACCCATCAGGAATGTTATTAGCATCGTGTTCAGATGATATGACCTTAAAGGTAAGTAGCTTAACAATTAAAGAAGTTAATATAGACATTTAAACAAAGATGGAAAGCTGTTTGTGAATCTACAATGTATTGACGCAAGTTTCTGAATTTTACTTAATTCTGAACTATAGTTTGTTGCTGGTATAATTTGGTATTTTAATGATCTGGTATTCTTTATGAGATTTATTAACCACTTAAGAACCGAGCCTCTTTTTGAGATTCAGTGTTTACAAGATAAAATCAGGTTTTTTTTTTGCTATGAAATTACTTAGAACCCCCAAACATTATATATTTTTTTATTCCTAACACCCTAGAGAATAAAATGGTGGTCATTGCAATACTTTATGTTACAGCGTATTTGCGAAGCAGTCTTACAAGCGTGATTTTTTTTTTTTTGTTGGAAAAATGCACTTTTTTGGATGAAAAAATAAGACAACAGTAAAGTTAGGCCAATTTTTTTCTATATTGTGAAAGATAATGTAACGCTGAGTAAATTGATACCCAACATGTCATGCATCAATGGAATGGCAACAAATTTGGCACTTAAAAATCTACATTGGCGTATTTAAAAAATTCTACAGGTTAGAAGTTTTGAGTTACAGAGAAGGTCTAGTGCTAAAATTATTCTATTATTATATCTAACAATCAAAGCGATACCTCACGTGTGGTTTGAACACCGTTTTCATATGTGGGTGCGACGTCCGTAAGCGGTCGCTTCTGCACTCGAGCTCGGCGAGACAGGGCGCTTTCAATTTTTTTTTTTTTCTTACTTATTTTACTTTTTATTTTTCATTTTTACATGGTCCTTTAAAAAAAAAGATCACTTTTATTCCTATTACAAGGAATGTAAACATTCCTTGTAATAGAAAAAAACATGCAAGAACCTCTTAAATATGAGATCTGGGGTCAAAAAGACCTCAGATCTCATATTTACACTTAAATGCAATAAAAAAAATTAAATTAAATGTCATTTGCAAAAAAAATAATGATGATTTTAGCGGAGTTCCACCCAAAAGTGGAACTTCTGCTTTAAGTGTAGGTGACCCCCTGACATGCCAAAATTGGCATGTCATTTTTTTTGGAAGATGGTGGGGACCCTGTTTCCACAGGGTCCCAGCTCCCACTTCCTCTTTGGAACCAGAAGGAAGTTCAATTGTCCCCCCACCCTCCCGGCGATCTTCTGTGACACGCGACTATGGTAAGCAGCGGAGACGACGGAAAAGTGGCGGGAGGGGGGACACCTCTCCCGCCCCTGATAAAAGTGATCTTGTGGCGAATCCACCACAGAGACCACTTTTATCTGAAAGCTGGCCGCCTGCCGTTTAAAAAAATACCGGGGTTATGGTAGCTATCTGCTACCATAGCCACGGTATTGAACTGCAAAGTACCACCGTATAATGATCTGGAAGTGGTTAATATCAGTTAAAAGTGGGTATTTATAAGAACCTAAAGCAACGGCTCCGGTCAGGAGTCACTGTACTAACCACGCAAGAGTGTGGGTAACAGGGCCAGAAATTGTGATGACAGGCTGGGCTACTGCTGCACAAGACAGGTACTCTTAATCTGCCCCCTCTCCTATTCTGGTATTCTATTCTGGCATGTTTATTGGCGAAAACTCTCGGTCGGTTCAGCAGGATTCAAACATCTATGGCCAGCCTAAAGATGCAATACAAACAAAGGGTTTGACAGTTGGAAACCATTGCCACAAAATGCCCACTTATCTATCTTTCCAATCTTATGTCGGAATTTAGGACTTATGGTGGCGTCTTATCGCTGAAAATTTACTTTCAAACATCAGAAAACAGCCAATCACCTTAGGGCTAAACTCACCTTTAGATGGACCTCTGCCACCTTAAAGTACCTGGGAACCTCTCTGCCACCAAACCTCAGACACATTTTCTCTTAACTTCTATCCTCTTCTCAAATAAGTGAGAAACCTGCTTCAACACTGGAACATTCTCTAAATGGTCATCCCATCAAAATACTTGTAACTATTCTCAACCCTACCTATCATCATCCCCACTTCTTTCATCAAATTGGCCAATTTTGAATTCTCTAAATTCGTCTGGACCCATAACAAACCCAGACTTAGTAGGCCCCTCCTCACCCTCCCTAAAGCTCTGGGGGCCCTTGCTCTTCCTGACCTAGCAAAATATCACACAGCATGCCGCCTAGTTCGCCTAATTGATTGGTGTGGACACACACATCTCAAATGCTAGGTGTCCTTAGAACAGTCCTTTTCGTCTACCTTCCCTGGTGCTTCAACACCACCCTGACCCACCCAATGATTGGTCCTTCGTTGCAAGCCTGTTCACAGGAACTCAATAAATGCTGCCTGTACTTCTCCCTCTCTCCCTTTTTACTGATCCTGGGCAACCCTGCCTTTCTACTTGGGACCTTGAAGGGGCAATTTCAAGCAACAATTATGTATGATTCAACTCAAGCCTCTCATTTTCTCAGAATGGGCCTATGGCCTTCAATTCCAACGTTCATGGCAGCCCCTGGTCCTTTTAATTTGTCGCTATGGCAAGCACTAAAACTCAAACATTTCCTCTCCTCACTCCTACCACCCTCTTCATTTGTCATTTATGCCTTTTGAATTACTTTGTGATGTGCTTGGCCCACTGCAGCACTCATGCAGCCCCAGACCATGACACTCCCACTACCATGTTTGACTGTAGGCAAGACACACTTGTCTTTCTACTCCTCACCTGGACCTGAACCAAATACGTTTATCTTGGTCTCATCAGACCACAGAACATGGTTCGAGTAATCCATGTCCTTAGTCGGCTTGTCTTCAGCAAACTCCAGGCTTTCTTGTGCATCATCTTTAAAAGAGGCTTCCTTCTGGGACAACAGCCATGCAGACCAATTTGATGCAGTGTGCGGCATATGGTCTGAGCACTGCCAGGCTGACCCCCCACCCCTTCAACCTCTGCAGCAATTCTGGCAGCACTCATACGTCTATTTCCCAAAGACAACCTCTGTATATGACGCTGAGCACACGCACTCAGCTTCTTTGGTCAACCATGGCAAGGCCTGTTCTGAGTGTCCTGTCCTGTTAAACCACTGTATGGTCTTGGCCACAGTGCTGCAGCTCAGTTTCAGGATCTTGACAATCTTCTTATAGCATAGTCCATCTTTATGTATAGCAACCATTCTTTTTTTCAAATCCTCAGAGAGTTCTTTGCCATGAGGTGGCATGTCAAGCTTCCAGTGACCAGTATGAGAGAGTGAGAGGGATAACACCAAATTTAACCCACCTGCTCCCCATTCAAACCTGAGACCTTGTAACACTAATGAGTCACATGACACCAGGGAGGGAAATGGCTAATTGGGCCCAATTTGGTAATTTTCACTTAGGGATGAACTCACTTTTGTTGCCAGTGGTGTAAATATTAATGGCTGTGTGTTGAGTTATTTTGAGGGGACAGCGCATTTACACTGTTATGCAAGCTGTACACTCACTACTTTATATTGTAGCAAAGTGTCATTTCTTCAATGTTATCACATGAAAAGATATAATAAAATATTTACAAAAATGTGAGGGCTGTACTCACTTTTGTGAGATACTGTATATACTGTATATATATATTTCTATATATATACAGTATATATATATATACAGTATATGTAGAATATAAAACGTTGGAAATTCAAAAAGTGCAATAAAATTGTTATTTTGGGTAGAGCTAACGAACAAGGTATATGATATAAATCTAATATTCCCATACCACAGTTAAAACGTAATTAAAAAATCAAGAGTAAAAAGGTTCATGTAGCAATATACAATATGGGAATGCTAAACGGGTCCCATATTAGGATATAGGGGTTATGTTATATAACAGTAAATTGTAAGGATATTTTATGTGTAACGTGTATGATATATATATGTGTGATTTAATTAGTGCTGCATTCTGAGTCTGAGATATCAAAGGGTTACCCACATCTCTAATAAGGTATATGAAGTAGAAAGTTCCCCCCAATAGGACTTTATAGGGCACCAACTCTTCAAAGAGCAAAAGACTAAAGTAAAATAGAAAAAGTTTATTTATACATTTTTAAAAAAGACATGACCTTGATGGAAGGTCAGCCATCAAGGGGTACACAATAAGCATACAATAGAACAAAAACTGACATAAAAAGGGTAACATACAAAACATTTGAATCAGTGAAAGAAATAACACTGGTGACAAACAATTAAAATACAAATACACTTCGACCACTTGCCACTAGGTGGCAGACAAATCCCAACGCGTTTCAAAAGTTCTTCTTCAGGGGTAAGTAGTCACATTAAAATCCTCATCTACTCAAGGTATCAATCAGAAGGGCATGTGAATTTAGATAGCTTAGTCTTGCCTCAGTCCACCGAGAACATGAAACAGGAGAAATATGATGGTGTAAAAAGGTCTAAGTGTGATGTCCAATAGCGTGTAGGCGCTGTTTCACAAAGTATCACCCAATGATAATTGCCAGGGAGTACAGGGACAAAATAGTCCAGTTATTAGACGGTCAGGTAGGTGTTGGATGTTTGGTCGCAGGACATCACAGCCATGAAAGTAAGACTTATGAGGGAAATCACTAGAGGGACCAGGGAGAGCGAGGGTGAGTGCTTTTGAATGGCACATAACTTTGTACTCAAGGTCCCTCTGCACAGAGGGACCTTGAGCGAGCAGGTGATAAACTTCAGACCCATGGCGATATGCTCACTTTTGTGAGTCTGGGTTCCTTGAGCAGTCCCTGATTAGACTTTTGTCAGCAGGCTTCAAAGGGTTCTTTGGGACCCATTGTTTCTATTTGACTTTATGCAACCTTTATAACATATGGTACAAACTTATGTGCCATTCAAAAGTGCTCGCCCTCACTCTCCCTGGTCCCTCTAGTTTGATTGATACCTTGAGAAGATGAGGATTTTAATGTGACCACTTACCCTTGAAGAAGAACTTTCGAAACGCGTTGGGATTTGTCTGCCACCTAGTGGCAATGCAAGTGGTCTAAGTGTATTTGTATTTTAATTGTTTGTCACCAGTATTATTTATTTCACTGATTCAAATGTTTTGTATGTTACCCCTTTCATGTCAGTTTTTGTTCTATTGTATGCTTATTGTGTACCCCTTGATGGCTGACCTTCCTTCAAGGTCATGTCTTTTTTAAAAATGTGTAAATAAACTTTTTCTATTTTACTTTAGTCTTTTGTTCTTTGAAGAGTTGGTGCCCTATAAAGTCCCATTGGGGGGGTCCTTTCTACTTCATATATGATATATATATATTAGTATTAGCATATCAGTGTAGCATACACTACACTATATATCATGTTATATCTTGAGGGGAAAGGATTATCTATGTGTACTATAAATTACATTAAACCTGGGAATTAATAAACGTATAGTGTTATAATTAGAGTTGAGAAACGTATAGTATGATAAACGTATAATATTAGAATTAGGCCGCTAGAGATCTAAATGTATACAGGGCAAAAACAGAATATGATAATGATTATTAGACAGTATTGATCTCTAATTCTTCATTCAAGCCATTCGGCGACAGAGTATACAAAGTATATATCCAGAATGTTTTACTTGCACACAACTTAGAGAAACGCTCTGCCTCGGACAAGTCTCTCGGCATGGACTCAATAACCTAGACTCGTAATCCCTCTGTAGATTTTTGGGGACTTCTAAGTGTCTAGGTACACTATGTTGGGCGCACCACTCTTCGACAAAACAACAGTGTTTGCCGAAGTGTTGTCTCAGTGGTCTGATGGTGCGGCCAACATACAAGAGCTTACATGGACATGTGATACAATATATAGGGTGGCACAGTGGTGTAGTGGATAGCACTTTCACCTGGCAGCAAAAGGGTTGCTGGTTTGAATCCCAACCACGACACTACCTGCCTGGAGTTTGCATGTTCTCCCTGTGCCTGCATGGGTTTCCTCCGGGTACTCCAGTTTCCTCCCACACTCCAAAGACATGCTTTAGGTAAATTAGATCCTGTCTAAATTGGCCCTAGTATGATTGGCTACCATGCACAGCTGCACCAGATTTTGCACTTTCTAGCTTTAGTAAATGAACCCCAAAGGCTTCTTGTGAGGCTTAGTACTCCTCAATTTACTAGGTGCTACTTTATTTTTCAGGGTAGGGGCTCTTCTATAGGTAACTATCACTGTTTTATGCTATCCTTATAAAGTGACAATGTATTTTCTGTGTCTTTTATACGTAAATATAATATACAGAGATTTCTTAAAAATACCATAATTCTAATTACTGCAAAATTGCTAAAACCCAATTATTAGAAGTCTTGGGAAATACCCCTTTCAGAGAGGAGGACACTTCCTTTACTCAAGCATTAATAAAATGAACTTATTTAACCAGCATCAATAAAAGTTGGCAAATTTAAACAAAACTGAAAACTGTGCTTTAATACTGAACACAAGAATACTCACCTAGATGTATTTTAGGTGTCACTTCTACAATATTAAAACCATATTCATTTACTATAACAGTAGATATTCTCAACTGTAATAAATAAGAAGAATGTGAAGAATCTCCATGTGATTTCATTTTAGGGTTTTCTTTGAACAATACATTTGCTTAAGGCATTTTCTGCAAAATACTATTGCTAAATATATTCCTGCAGGAAATACAGAAGAGACACACCAGACATGCAGAAATTAGATTTCTTGTTACATAAATACATGGTGCATTTTTAAATAATACCTTGTTTTTTTTTAAATAAAGGGGTCGTAAATGGACATTTTTGTTGTTAAGTACTGTACATACATTGTATCCTCCTCTTCTGTGAAGCTGCCTTTCCATAAAGGCTTGTGTCCCCAGGCATGTGTTCACATCAGTACCTCTTCTCTGTCCATGCAAGTCAATAAAAAGGTAAAAGCAGCTTGAAGCAGGTTGATGCAGCTTAAACGGAGGTCAGATGCATCTGTCAATTAACTGAGTGATATTAGAAGTGTCTTAAACCAGTGTTTCCCAACCCAGTCCTCAAGGCACATCAACAGGTCGTTTCTTCAGGATTTCCATTATTTTGCACAGGTGATTTGATCAGTTTCACTGCCTTGGTAATTACCACAGCTGTTTCATCTGAGGGAAATCCTGAAAACATGACCTGTTGGTGTGCCTTGAGGACTGGGTTGGGAAACACTGTCTTAAACTGATCTCAAATGCTAGCAGAATCCATCTGAAGGCAAGCTGCATTTGTCAATTAATACAAGCCCTACAGCTGGCCATGAGGACGGGCCCTGATGTCAGGAGCGTCCAGAGCTCCTGCTCCTCATTCCAGCATCCTGGTTTTGGTTATGGCATTCTCCCTGTCTTTGTCCACCTGCAAGGTGATTAAGGTGATCAGTCTCTGGGTGGGAACCAAACTTGTTATAAGCGAGCCAAACCTTCAGTCTCATGCTTGTGATAGAGAGTGATACATGTGTAATTCCTGATCAAGCCCCCCTGTCTGTCTGCCCTGCTCTGCTAGTTTAGATTTCCCTGTGTATAACCTTGGCCCGGATTTTGGACTATTCCCTGAACTCAGCCTGCCTTTTACCTGGACTGTCATAGAATCACTCTGCCTGTCTGCCAACCACAAGTACCTGTTTGCTTTGCTCAGTTTGCGCCGGCCCTGGCGTGGTGGCCAGGCAACTATAGCATTGTGTATAAGACCCGAGTACCGGTAGGCCTGCTTGCCTTATAGAACAAAAACACAGTAGCCAGCTATAGTGTCTGACCACCTGCGTTGGGGTAGGCGTGACACATGATCACAGATAGAGGTGCCTCATGTCAGTAAAGCTAAATTACACCTTTCATGTTCTATCAGACATATGCGACCAGTATAGTTAGTTAAGTGGCCTTTTGGTGCTTAGGGAAGCTCACCCTCATCAAGTTCTAGTTCATTTTTGCCACAGTTAAGTGTTATCAATATCACAGACCTTTGTATATATATATATATACACACAGGCGGTCCCTGGGTTACAAACAAGATAGGGACTGTAGGTTTGTTCTCAAGTTGAATTTGTTTGTAAGTAGGAACAGGTACATTTTTTAAGTGTAGCTTCAGCCAAAACAAATATTTTTAAGCTTTTTGGATAGCATAGGGAAGGGTTAACACCCCTGTAATGTTTGATTTGCTGTCTATGTTTCTGTTCAGAAGATTTCACCTCACTTCCGGTCCCAATGATAATTGGATTTAGAAAATTTTGGGTTGTTGTGGAAACAAACCTTGGTGATAAAGCATCAGTGGAGACACCTTTTTCCCATAATAACTCTTACAGGAGTGAATTTCCCTTCCTAGGGGGAGATTTCCTTTCACTTCCTGTTGTCTCCCTCCGTTTGTAAGTACGAGTCGTTCATAAGTCGGATGTTCATAACAAGGGGACTGCCTGTATATATATATATATATATATATATATATATATATAAGCAGTAGCATTATAAAGGAGAACAGCTTGTGAAAGGGAGATTATCTGCAACAGCTTTAGCGGTACATTCTTCAATTACATTTATTTGTGAAATCTATTCAAAATTTTAATTTTGTTGTTTATGATTTGCTGTAGATCTGGAGTATGAAACAAGACATGTGTGTACATGACCTGCAGGCCCATAACAAAGAAATCTATACAATCAAATGGAGTCCGACAGGCCCTGGTACCAGCAACCCAAACTCAAACATCATGCTTGCAAGGTGACTTAAAATAAAAAATATTACGTTTATATGTCACAAAGCAATAAGTATCTAAATGGGACGGCTAGTGTTTTTTGTACATTTATTATTATGGTCAAAACTATCAAATACAATTTTTAAAACTGAGGTAAGTGAGGTAAATAGGAAATATTGCATGTGAATATTCTATAGTTTTATCAAGCCAGCAAATGGTGCTCTATGCTACCTTCATTGGTCT
>BLSH010091563.1:531707-543307 GCA_018402905.1 Glandirana rugosa
TATGAGGACAACAATTTAAGTTGTCAAGACCTCTCTACTATTAATAAAATATCTGGAGTGTCCAGGTACTGCTGTCCTTTTATGCTCTGTTAAAGGGATGTCCTATACGGGGTCAAGGGGGCGGGGTTGACCCGAGGTTGTGCTGACATGGGGCTGAGCCAGGAAATATGTATATATAAGATTGCCATACGTTGTCATTTTTGCTTGTTAAAAATAAGTAAATTTGCATTTATCATCCTTTTCCATTCCAATAGGCTTGGGGAAACAGTGTTTTGGGACTTGTACATCATCAAGAATAGGTTTTGGTGCTATATGCCCTAATGTGAGGTCTATAAAATAATTATCATCTCTCCAGAACTGTTGAATTTAACAACAGGAGTATAGGGAGTAAATAAACAGTAAATGCTTAGTTCTAAAAGCACACCTCATCAAATCTGCACCACTACTAAATTGCCAGGCCCTTGTTAAATTGAACTCAACATTATTTCTTTTATAAGTCTTTTATTGGATGATCCAAAAAACAAAGTATTAGAACAATGACAGAGAAACAATGTTTGACTCAACATTATTTCAATCAACAGATATTATTTAGAAATAATTATATATCCTGCACTCACCTGCAGGCTCTGACCACGGGTGATGGGCTCCCTGCAGTGAAGGGAGGCAGTGAGGGACACTCCCTACTTTTAGGCACTTCTGGAAGAGTCTGCAGCAATTTAAAAAAAGAAAACTTCTCTGGACCCCTATTGTTCTGTGGGGGGCTGGGGAAGAAAGCGGACAATTTAATTATTTTCGGGTATGGGCAGAGTAATCTGCAGCGCCAGGATTCCCAACAATTACACTAGTCATGGCCTGCACTGGCAGATTGATAAAGAAGAGGCTGAGAATTTAGTTTAATTATTTTATAGCACCTCACATACATATATTGCACATTCACATCTATTCCTGCTCTCTAGGAGCTTATAATCTAAGGTCTAAAACTCACATACATAATCTAAACTCACATACATACTTAGGCCAATTTTGACAGTATCCAATTAACCTACCAGCTTGTCTTTGGAGTGTGAGAGGAAACCGGAGTACATGGAGAAACCCCTTATAGGCACATGAAAAAATGCAAAGGCCAGGCAAGTAGTGTCGTGGTTGATATTTGAACTGGCAACCTTAGCACTGCTAGGCAGAAGTGCTAGCCACTGTGCTGCCCCTTTCTGTCCCTGACCCCCATTGAGCCAGAGGAAGTTTTATCTAAATTGCATCCCCTCCTTGCCTCAGGGCCCCCCTGCTAAACAGGCAGGGCCAGACCTGGTAATGGAGGGCCAGCACTACACCTTTGTTTGTGGCTTTGAAAGTACATGGTCTGAATTTTAGTACTGAGTAATCTGTATCTTAACCGCTTGCCGACGGCTGATCGGCAATTGACGGCGACAATGTGGCTCTGTAACGCGTCATACGATGGCGGCCGCGATACAGAGCCACTGTGAGCGCACGCGCGCCGCCGGAGGCGCACTCACTGTGTCCGGGGGGTCCAGGGAGCGGGTCCGGTGGCTTCGATTGCCGCCAGCCACCCGCGATGCCCCCCCGGAGCGAATGAGCGGAGGTCCGTGTATGTAAACACGGACCTCCGCTCTGTGTGAGGGGGAAGGGAAGTGATCACAGCCTTCCTGTAAGTGAAGGCTGTGACCACTTCCTTTCCCCAGCTAGGCAAGTCCCCCTACAGTAAGAACACGCCCAGGGAACACAGTTAACCCTTAGAGCGCCCCCTGCAGGTTAACCCCTTCACTGCCAATGGCATTTACACAGTAATCAGTGCATTTTTATAGCACTGATCGCTGTATAAATGCCAATGGTCCCAAAAAAGTGTCAAAACATTCCGACATGTCCGCCCCAATATCGCAGTACCGCTAAAAATCGCAGATCGCCGCCATTTTTAGTAAAAAATAAAAAAAATAAAAACCCCACAAATGAATTCTCATCATCCGTAAATGCGACCACTTTTGCGCAAACCAATCAATAAACGCCGATTGCGATTTTTTTTATCGCAAATATGAGGAAGAATATAAATCGGCCAAAAACGGTGAAAAAAAATGTTTTTTTATATTTTTTTTTTGGATTTGTATTTTAGCAAAAAGTAAGAAATTTGGGTTTTTTTTGCAAAATTGTCGCTCTTCTTTTGTTTATAGCGGCGATCAGAAATGACGCAGAGGTGATCAAATACTACCAAAAGAAAGCTCTGTTTGTGGGAAAAAAAGGACGCAAATTTCGTTTGGGTGCAACGTCGCACGACCTCGCAATTGTCAGTTAAAGCGACGCAGCGCCGAATCGCAAAAAGTGCTCCGGTCCTAAAGCTGGAAATCCTTCCGGGGCTGAAGTGGTTAAAGAGGTTGAATAACCATTAACGTGGGAGTAAACTCCCATGCATAATTTGCATAATTTGTACCTATAGGTAAGCCTATAATAAGCCTTACCTATAGGTACTGTAAATATCTCCTAAATGTGCACCGTTTAAGAGATATTAACAGTACATGCAGCCAGAGATATCACCCAGGCAGTCATTCCTTCAGAGTCCTGTGCCGTTAACGGCGGCCCCCGTGTGCATGCGCAAAAGTTTGGGAAGGAAACCCAGAAGGAGTATGTACAGAAGGTCGGCACTCCAAAACTCCAATGCAGTACATTTATTGATAAGTGCAGAGCTTGTCCCGCCGAAACGCGTCTGCTGTTCTTGTATCATCTCTGCACTTATCAATAAATGTACTGCATTGGAGTTTTGGAGGGCCGACCTTCTGTACATATTCATGATTTGGATGTTTGAGGAACGTCTTGGTCTGTGCACCCACCAGGTGGATTTGGGACTACCTTTTGGATCTAGTGCTCGTTCCCTGTTGAAGCACTGCACACCTGCTATTGCTTGAAACCCAGAAGGAAAACCGGGTGAAGATGGAAGCCTTGTCAGCGGTGACAGCTCACCGCTAGAAGGTCTCATTTTAAGGCAAGTTTCACATAATGTGCTAGTATGCAATGTACATTCTGGCTTTACCTTGCAGGTTCCAAAAAAAACACACAGTGGTTTACTACCGCTTTAAGTGGGGAAATATGATATAAATACAATTTAGGCCCTGTTCACATTTGAGAAATTATGAATTGGAATTAGAAATTGCGCACAGGAACCTGCGTTCCCACCAATGGCAGCTCGTCCATAGGGGGCGCACAGGCGCTGCCCCCCCATCCATGCATCTGGCCCCTTAAACTACATGCAAGGCACCAGATGCATGGATTTCAATGGGGTTTTTTGTTTTTGAAGCACATGATTAGAGCCTGAGGCTCTAATTGGCTTCAAAAAAAGGGTGGGCTCGAGGCACAGAGCACTGCACCCTGAGCCCACCCACTTGTGTGACAATAGCAAATTAATATTCCCTATTCTCTTCCTGATTCTCCTCCCAGCCAATCAAGAAGCAGTTCCTGAGACCCGATTGGCCAGGTAGTCTTAGGACTCCCAGCCAATCGGTTCTCAGTCAGGACCCACTTCCTGTTCGGCCTAGAGGAGAAGCGATGGTCCTTGAGCAAGGAGCTGCAGCCCAGGTTCCATGTCTGCCTGATCTGCCTCCTTTCTAAGATAAGGAGGCCTCTGATTGCCGTCGCATTCCCGTCCGACTCCCACGCGTTGGTTTGTCACCCAGCCAAATATTGCCACCAGCTGCCACTGATTGCCACTAAGCGATCTGTAAATGGGACCTAAGAGAATGGCAGCACAGGAAAACATAAACGTCCAGGCTACAAAAATTGGCCTATTGTCAACTCTTCTCTGCTCATAGCACATAGATGAGCTAAGGTTTTCTCACATAATAATCCCACCCAAAATAAACATATTGGATTTGCATGAGAAGTTAGGATTTTCCAAGAATAAAAATATTTATAAACAATCAATTAGAATCCCCAAACTGCCAGCTCAGCAACTCATTTATTTAGCGCGAGGTCAGCACCCCCTCCCCCACTATAAATAAGCCTTCTCTAGACAGCGGAAAGGAAATTGATTTTAGCTTTTTAGCTAGTTTATCCACTTTCAATTGGACTAGTTCTGTAATAATAAATCTGTTTTGTGGCTTATCCTGACTTTATTATCAACTTTACAAAACAAGTCTAGCTGAAAGTGATTAACTACTACTAGCTATACCATGACCTGGATAAATGAGAGCCCTCACAATCACAAAGTTTCACTTATTTGTAAAGCTGCCCCATGCATAATCATTTTGGTATTTTTAAACTAGTTTAGAAAATCCTGCAAAATGTCCTTTATAGATAGAACTTACCATTTTATTAGTATTTTCTACCTGCCATTAACCAAATATGTAGCAGAGAATTAACACTGAATGTAACAAAAAGGCTCACTGTAGCCACACATCTAAACAAATCCATCAATCGGTGAAGTGTGACAAGCTCAGTTTGAGCTCCCACCAGGCCATGCCCCTAAGTGGAAAAAAGAGTGTCAGGTATGTCCATGTCTGATTATAAAAGTTCTGGAGCTCTGTGATGAAGCATGGCAAATCCACATCCATTGTAATCAGACCACAGAAAAAAGAAAACTGTCAAAAATTAAAAAACTTAGTGCGACCTAAATGCAAAAAAAGCAAGAATAAAAAGCAGAGAACAAGGATGCAAAAGATCCCCCCAGAACCCCAGTAAAAAGTCTTCTTTATTATCATGTAACTAGATAACAACCAACTTAGGTAAAGATGTATTAGATATAAGTATGCTAAATATGAAAAGATCAAAAAGAAAGAGAAACCTGAATATCTCTATGAATTAAATATTTATCAGAATCCCCAGGAAGCAGCACGCTCAAAGTTTTGTAAATGAGACTAGAGTAGGTCTAAAAATGATTTTTGTGCTAAATGTCAGTTTAGAGCAGGAATAATTGAAGAAAACAAGGAAAACGGAGGGGAGGTTGGGGGGGAATGAAGGGGAAGGAAAAGAAGAAGGGTTGGGGGAGGGAAAAAAATGGGGGATATGGAGAGCTATTCGTAGTAATGAGTGATGTCCCACTCGAAATTAAGGCCTTTGGGGCTGTGGGTATCCAATTTAAAGATTCAAAATACGTCCCTTCTGCATAGAAGGGGGAAACGATTACTGCCTGAGCCGGGCAATCAACACCACTATAGAAACCTAAGTTTTGGGTAAAGCATGGGAAATACTTGCTGCATTTTACAGCATTACAATTTTTTTTTTCACCATTTTGTTCAACATTTCTACATTCTGCACCTCGGCAGTGCAACTTTAAAGCTCAAATTTTATTTTAAAAAGTAAAAAATGGTTTAATAAAGCAACCATACATGACTAAATTTGGCAATACATTAAAATAATGAATTAGGATCTTATAAACAGATTGATCATTTTAAATCATGGTTCAACCAAAAGTGATATGTTAGTTATAAATTTAGCCTGGTGATCAACCAATGGTGAATGGTTTCTGTCCACGTGGGGATTTTAAGTGTTCCATAATGCAAGGTCCATAAAGACATGGATGAGCAAGTTTGGGGTGGAGGAACTTGACTGGCTTGCGCAGAGTCCTGACCTCAACCTGATAGAACACCTTTGGGATGAATTGAAGCGGAGACTGCGAGCCAGGCCTTCTCGTCCAACATCAGTGCCTGACCTCACAAATGTGCTAATGGAAGAATGGTCAAACATTCCCATAGACACACTTCTAAACCTTGTGGATAGCTGTTATAGCTGCAAAGGGTGGGCCAACTCAATATTGAACCCTACGAACTAAGACTGGGATGCCATTAAAGGTCATGTGTGTGTAAAGGCAGGCATCCCAATACTTTTGGTAATATAGTGTATTTTAGTTATGTAGTATTGCAGGGTTTTTCTTAATCAAATAAATAAATAAATACAATCGTTCCTCATTTTGGTTTTTCTTCTTTTTTATGTCATAGTGCATCTTTTGATTCAACAGTCCGACTTTGGGATGTTGAGCGCGGTGTCTGTATCCATACATTAACCAAACATCAAGAACCAGTCTATAGTGTAGCCTTTAGTCCCGATGGAAAGTATCTGGCTAGTGGGTCCTTTGACAAATGTGTCCATATATGGAACACTCAGGTAAGTCTACCAATCAAATATATTATAAAATGTATTCATGAATGTATTTGTATCTTGAACCAATAAAACAATTGCTTGGCCAGACTCAGTGGATGCACTCTACACGTTGAATGGCTGTTTGCCCTGCTAGCTAAATCACTATGGCTGCCACTTTTGTTTTATTTTTTTGTTTCTTTTCTTTTTCAATGATTTTATTCAAAAAATGTTAAATAAAGAATGTACAAATAATGATTTTTATTAAAGAGTACAGCAAGGATACAATATCCAATGGTTTTTACAAATACAATAAATACAGAAAAGAATTGATATTCATTCGATTATTATTTATTTAGATTAAGTTTTCGAAGTCTATACCTGTAAATGTACATGGAGTCTAATAATCTTTTGTAAATAAAGGAGGATGAATTTGCCATCCTATGATTGTAGGTGAATATTACAATGGGTCCAACATAGACCTTATGAAACCAAAATAATGATCATAAAAAGAAAAGGAAAAAGATAAAAAGCATAAGGAAGAAAAAAGGTTAAGGATACAAAGCATTGTGTGTCGACTCTTCTATTTTTTAAGTAGTTCTCAAGTGGAAATAGTTCTAGAACCATCAAACTAATACTAAAAGCCCGTACACATGGTACAACGGTTGTACAATAATGGTCGTACAACAGCTTGTTGTACGATCATCCGAACGTTAGTACGCACGATTAGAACAGCCGACGTGTGACGGTCGTACAACGAGGGTTGGATGAGCAGACTAGAAAACTTTGGTTGTACAACAAGTGGTTGTACAACAGTTGTACCGTGTGTACAGAGAAGTTGGGCCAACAAAGCTGTACGTGCAAAACACGCATGCTCAGAAGTCAGGAAAGCCGGAAGCGTCCATTCTGGGAAACCTACGTTCCTAATTCACAAATCACATGCACCTGAACTTCCTCTTTATACGCTCGTAGCACATCACCACGTTAGGCTTGGTCGTACGATCTCTTAATGCACGTCAGTACGCGAGACACAACAGCCAACATACGATTTTGGACGTCCGGTCGTACGACTGTCGCACCATGTGTACGAGGCTTCAGTCCACAGATCCCAGGATTTCTTGAAAAATTTAATCTTATCATTCGATATGGCTAAAAGATGTTCATTAATCACAATCCAGGACAATTTAGCCTTTAGGATGTCAAAAGGTAGGGTTGTTGTTTTCCAGGATCTTAAGTGTTTCGGGACCTTCTCTATTTGGTTGCATAGTAATGCTTGTTTTGGGAGCTTGTTTAGATCAATACCAGTGAGGGAATAAATAAGATCATAAACTTGATTTCAAAAATATTTCACTTTAGGGCATAACCACCATATGTAAAACATTGTCCCCTCATGTCCACAACCTCTAAAACATAATGGAGAAGCTCCCATGACATAAGAAGCTATCCTCTTCAGGGCCATATGCCATCTTAGTAAAGCTTTTTGTTATATTAATGGTTCAGGAACTAGGCCTGTGCAAATATACAGTATGCTAGACAGTTCAAGCACCATCCAGTCACTGAGCATTATGCAATCTCTACTACATACAATGCTGCATTATGGCAAAAACCCCGAATCATATAACAGTGGGTTGCAGTTCCACCCAGGAGCATATGTGAGAAGAATGTTATATTCAGTGTAAGCTGAACACTGGGATCCACAATATGATCATTTTTTGAGATTTTGATTGCCATTAATATTAATTATTTAAAAATGTAGCCATCTAGTAATATCTTCTCATCTAGTCTGGAGGCTGGTTTATCATAAGCAGAATGTTCCAATACTGAGTGGTCACTGCGTTTATAGCTGTATGGCTTAAAGGCTGTTACAAAGTACGTTTTTTTCTTAGCTATACAAAAGCAACCTAGCTTTAACTACATCAGCCCCGGAAGGATTTCACACTTTAGGACCAGAGCCCTTTTTGCGATTCGGCGCTGCGTCGCTTTAACTGACAATTGCGTCCTTTTTTCCCACAAATAGAGCTTTCTCTTGGTGGTATTTGATCACCGCTGCGGCATTTCTGATCGCCGCTATAAACAAAAGAAGAGCGACAATTTTGCAAAAAAACCCAAATTTCTTACTTTTTGCTAAGATACAAATCCCCCCAAAAAAATATAAAAAACATTTTTTTCAACGGTTTTGGCCGATTTTATATTCTTCCTCATATTTGTGATTAAAAAAATCGCAATCGGCGTTTATTGATTGGTTTGCGCAAAAGTTGCCGCGTTTACGGATGATGAGAATTCATTTTTGGGGTTTTTATTTATTTTATTTTTTTTACAAGTAATGGCGGCGATCTGCGATTTTTAGCGGTACTGCGATATTGGGACGGACATGTCGGACCATTTTGACACTTTTTTTAGACCATTGGCATTTATACAGCGATCAGTGCTATAAAAATGCACTGATTACTGTGTAAATGCCATTGGCAGTGAAGGGGTTAACCTGCAGGGGGCGCTCTAAGGGTTAACTGTGTTCACTGGGCGTGTTCTTACTGTATGGGGGCTGCCCTAGCAGGGGAAGGGGAGCGATCACAGCTTCCATATAGAGGAAGGCTGTGATCACAGCCCTTCACCATCTCACAGAACGGAGATCCGTGTTTACATTCATGGACCTCCGTTCTTTCACTCTGGGGGGGGCATCTCGGGTAGCCGGCGGAGATCGAGTCCGCCGCACCCACTCCCTGGCCGCCCCCGGACACAGTGAGCGCACGAGTGCGCCTCCGGCGGTGCGAGCGCGCTCACAGTGCTCGATCTCGCAGCCGCCATCGTATGACGGCGTTTTGCGATATCGAACCACCTTGTCGCCGTCAACCTGCGGTTGGTGGTCGGCAAGTGGTTAAAGAAAACTAATTTTATTTTTCATATGTCTTTTCCAACAAAACCTTGACTTCAGCTTTTGGCCCCTTTCACACTTGTGCGACTGCAAAAGTCGCATGACAAGTTGTACCCCATGATTTCCAATGTGTACTATTCATATCTGTGCAACTTCAAGTTGCAGCGACTTAAAAGTAGTCCCTGCACTACTTTGGTCTGAATTTGATGCGTTTTGAGGTCCATAGACCTCAAAATTACACAGGCATTGCTTAAAGTGAAAATCGCGGGGACCTTAAGGTAATTTTTTCTGATTTTAGCACAGCCTCAATGTTCTTATTGACTCAATTTGTGTTATTGATGTAAATTAGCACTTTCACATGTTGGCTGGAGTTACAAATTCACTTAAGATATTTCTGCCTGTTGTTTCTTCCAGAATGGCTCTCTAGTACACAGCTACAGGGGAACAGGAGGAATATTTGAAGTTTGCTGGAATGCCAGAGGTGACAAAGTAGGAGCAAGTGCCTCGGATGGATCAGTGAGTATCACTATACATGTCACTGTCAATTTTTGATGAAGCTTACACCATATACTGCTAATGTAACTCTAGTGTCATACCTGCCACCATTTAAAAACAACATATTAGCACTAGGTTGCCAGGTCAAATCTCAACCTTGACACTAACTGCCCGGAGTTTGCATGTTCTCCCTGTGCCTGCATGGGTTTCCTCTGTGTACTCCGATTTCCTGCTACACTCCAAAGACATGCTGGTAAGTTAATTAGATCCTGTCTAAATTGGTGCTAGTATCTATATGAATGTGAGTTAGGGATCTTAGATTGTAAGCTCCTTAAGGGCAGGGACTGATGTGAATATACAATATTCTGTATATGTAAAGAGCTGCGAAAATGTATTTATTCATTACTTGTCATAAATAATTAAAATAAATTAGGACAGTATCCTGTTGAATTGCTGTGCCCTAAAGTATAAGCACAGTGGCTAAGTGGTTAGCACTTTGACCTGACAGCACTAAGGTTGTGGGTTCAAATCCCAACCACGGCACTACCTGCACAGAGTTTGTATGTTCTCCCTGTGCTTGTGTGTGTTTCCTCCCAGACATACTCTTAGGTTAATTGGCTCCTCTCTAAATTGACCCTAGTGTGTATGAGATAGGGACCTTAGATTGTAAGCTCCTTGAGGGCAGGGATTGATGTGAATGTACAATATATGTAAAGTGCTGTGTAAATTGATGGTGCTATATAAGTACCTGTAATAAAAAAAATTAAATAAATAAATTACACATAACACTGTGATATTAACAGCTAACAGTAGAGAGTAGCAGATCCCTATGCATGCATATATACCTCTAATCATCATACATTTTTTTAAAGCGTATCTTTTCCAGAAATGAAAATGTAATTTAGCAAACTTTAGATGTTGAGGCTGAAATTGTTTTCCTTTTAAGGTTTTTATCCTTTTTTTCTACCTAGTGATTCTGCCAGTAACACACTTGCAGTCCAAGGATGACAACACTCACTCACCCTTCTGTATCAGGATAACAAAAACAACATAGGACTATGGAACTACACCCCTCTCCTATTGGGTATAATACAGAGGGGCGTAGTTCTGTAGTTTCCAAAGAACAATGTAATTGATAGCAGCCATCACAGGCATAGAACACAGGAAGTTAACAGTTCATGAGATTTCCAGATATTATTTCAACTTATCGAACAGATATTACAAACGCTTTGTATATTTAAAAGACGAAAAGGAACCAAATAAGAGAAGCTCATTGTTAAAGTTCACATACACTTTAATGAAAAGTGTACATTAAAAAAATGACTTTTGAAATGAATTTAAATTACGCTTATATGAGATATTAGTGTATGGTGTAAAACTGTACCTGTTATTAAACAATCATGAATGTTTATGTTCAGAATGCGCAATTCTGTTTACCCATGAGAGCGCCTGCCATTATTAAGTGTATAATAACCACCTAAAATATCCAGGACACTTTGCAACCCTAGGGCAAATGATTATCAGCCCTTAACTTTCTATCCTCTTTAGTTGAAAACTGTGGTATATATATCTGACTATGTTTTTTAGAAAGATGTCTCGGGGATCACAATTTTTTGACATATCTCAGAAACAGTCATCTTCAGAAGTTCTTCATAATGCAGACACTGACAGTGCTATTTCCAAAGTCGAGTGCTCTGCTTATGTAATGCCCTCATTAAGATTTGAAAAGTTATGTAAGAGTGCTGCATTGGCAAAAATGTCCACATCATCAAACAATCATAAATATTTCAGGTAGTAAATATTGCTTATACAAGTGTTGGTTATCTTGAAAATTATAGAGGGCATCATTTCGAAAGCGCCACACAGCCATTGTGCTTTTTTGTACATTGAGTTGCATTGCATCAAGTTAAGCAGTGCAGTGCACCTCAACGCATATATTAGAGAAAGTGGGAGGAAATAAGTCCCATCATTGATGTCAGGGGTGCTAATGGTAACTCCCAGTATTGATGTCGGTGGATGCTATCAAAACCTCCAGTGTTGGTATAGGTAAATACAATGATTGGGGGGGGGGGGGGGGGGGGGGGGGGGGGGGGGGGGGGGGGGGGGGGGGGGGGGGGGGGGGGGGGGGGGGGGGGGGGGGGGGGGGGGGGGGGGGGGGGGG
>BLSH010091563.1:563047-590235 GCA_018402905.1 Glandirana rugosa
CCATCCACGTCCCACTCCATCCACGTTTCACATCCCACTCCATCCACGTCCCACGTCCCCACTCCATCCACGTCCTGCACTCTGCACCTACCTCACCCTGCACTTTGCACCTACCCCACCCTGCACCTACCTCACCCTGCACTTTGCACCTACCTCACCCTGCACCTAACTCCCCCTGCACTATGAACCTACCTCACCCCTGCACTCTGCACCTACCTCACCGCTGCACTTTGCACCTACCTCACCGCTGCACTTTGCACCTACCTCACCCCTTCACTCTGCACCTACCTCACCCTACACTCTGCACCTACCTCACCCTGCACTCTGCACCTACCTTACCCCTGCACTCTGCACGTGGCACACCTCTGCGCTTGGTGCCCCCCTGCATTGTGCACATAGCACACCCCTGAACCCTGCACTTGGTGCATCCATAAGACTTGCACTTAGCGCACCCCTCAACTCTGTACATAGCGCACACCTGCACTCTGTACCTAGCGTACCCCTGAACCCTGCACTTTGTACATAGTGCCCCCCTCTGTACATAGGGCACCCCTCAATGTTAGTGCAGTTTGGCCACACCCACAATTTGATGCAGAGGTAATGATGTACAGTAACCTCTAGCAACCTATCAGTGAACAATAATGATTTGCAGTAATCTCTAGAAACCAATCAGTGAGCGGTAATGATATGCTGTAACCTCTGGCAACCAATCGCAATTGCTGCCTGATCTGCTGCAATAAACTCATTATGAGTCTAGCTGCTTATTACTGTATGTCTCAGAGCGGGGGGGTGCCCCAAGAAAATGTTTGCCCAGGGTCCAATCAACATTAAAGATGGCCCTGCCAGTGCCGGTACTGGGAATCTGGTTAAAGTTGAGGGTCGCATGGATCCCACTCAATATCAGCAGATTCTTGAGAATAATGTTGAGGAATCAATCACAAAGTTGAGGTTACGCCGGGACTGGATATTTCAACAAGACAACCACCCAAAACAATACTCAAAATCTACTCGGGCATTTATGCAAAGGAACAAGTACAATGTTCTGGAATGGCCATCCCAGTCCCCAGACCTGAATATCATTGAACATCTGTGGGGTGATTTGAAGCGGGCTGTCCATGCTCAGCAACCATCAAACCTAACTGAACTGGAGATGTTTTATAAGGAGGAATGGTCCAAAATACATTCATCCAGAATCCAGACACTCATTACAGGCTATAGGATGTGTCTAGAGGCTGTTATTTCTGCTAAAGGAAGCTCTACTAAATATTGATATGATTTTTCTGTTGTGGTGCCCAAATTTATGCACCTGTCTAATTTCGTTTTGATGCATATTGCGCATTTTCTGTTAATCCAATAAACCTAATTTCACTGCTGAAATATTACTGTGTCCTTCAGTTATTTGATAGATCAAAATGAAATTGCTGATCCAAACACCCAAATATTTATAAATGACAACCATGGAAATTGTCAGGGGTTCCTAAACATTTGCATACAACTGTATATCCAAACCTATATTGTTGTTTTGGATATACAATAGTAGTAATCATTGCAACTTTGTGACCCAAGCGGTCCCTATTGGACAATATTTTTGATAGCCTATAACCTTTTGTCCTAGTGACAATGATTACCAAGACAAATGATGTCGGTGAATGCCCCAGGTGGGGTGAAACAAACTGACAAAGGTACTACTTGTTCACTAAACCAAAAAAAATACTCTGGATATGCTAAGTAAATCATATACATAGGGTATGACCTTAATATCAAATATCACCAGTTCATTACTTAAAATGCATTCCAACACAACAATGCAAAAACATTTCAAGAATATGCTGTTTATGCTTTCTGGAAACCATATCACAAGACAATATAAAAATAAATGATGTAGATGCATTATAATTATTATGTTAAACAAGTCTTAATAATGCCCAGTATTACAAATTAAACATTCAAAAACAAGTAATAAATATAAATAGATGATATTTCCAAGAAATCCTAGTAAAGCGTGCCTTACTCACTTAGCTTTTAACAGTAATATATCCTTAGGTTTGGTTAATTATTAGATAGATCTTGGAACTGAGCATTAAATTTTTGCAAACACAGACCAGATGAATATAATAGAACAATTGGATGTCTTACAAAAAGACAAAAAACTTCTGGCCAAATTTACAGGAAAAAATGGAAATATATTGTGCTTTAGGTTCTTTGTTTCAAAATAACTAAGCTGTGTGTGGTACACAATCTTCCAAATAATTTACCAAATAATTGCAAGGTGTATGTGAATTTTATGGTTCAAAAAAGTGCTTAATGCAGACAAAACAGAACCTAGCATGCCCAAATAATCCAAAAGGAACAATACAGTGGGGAATAAGTGACCCCTTCCTTCATTTTCATTAAGGTTTCAACATAAATACATTATGACTTCTGTTTTAAACGTGATTTCAATTTATCATGCAAATTCATTGATCCAGTTGGGATGTTTTGGTCTATTGTCCAAGGCTGACACAGAGGTGCCTACCCTCCTTTACAGAATTTTAAATACATGTAAAACCTGTGTGCAGTGGCAAAATAATATGGGTTTCATTTGTTGAAGTTGCTAGACCTTTGCTTCTGGAGGGTTGGTACGTCCCTGTTTGACACACTTAATTGGTTGTTTTGACATTATTACTAGTAATTTAACTTTTTGGCAGCTAAATCAGACTTTCTATTAGAATGCACACAGAGTGACTCCACGGGGTTGATTAACTAAAGCTGGAGAGTGCAAAATCTGGTGCAGCTGTGCATGGTAGCCAATCAGCTTCTAATGTCAGCTTGTTCAATTAAGCTTTGACAATACAACCTGAAAGCTGATTGGCTTTTATGCAGAGCTGCACCAGATTTTTGCACTCTCCAGCTTTAGTAAATCAACTCCCGTGTTTCCTGTGCCAAACCCACCGCCCTTTGGTACTTTTTGTACAGCCCTCGAGGCCCTCCAGAAACTCATATGTGTTTTCCTATTTTGCTGTTGTAGCAGTAATCTCTTGGCTCATGTAATGTCTATGTCTCTTGAAGCATTTCCCCAGTCTCTAACATCTCTTATAGCATTTCCACACTCTCTGACTATCTCTTGCAATCCACCCATAGTCTGTGACCATCTCCTGTTGTGTTTCTGGTATCAGTGACACTGAATATTATGTGCGCCCCTTTGGCTGTGTCAGGGCCCACATTTAAGGCCCTACTATTTCAGTTATATAACAGGTTTATTAACCTCCCTGGTGGTGTTCCCAAGTGTGGCTCGGGGTGGATTTTCAGTACCAAGAACGGTAACCCCGAGCCACACTCGGGATTGCATTGCTGGATCCAGGCAGCGCTACTCACCTTGTACCCTGGATCCAGCGATGTCCCCCCGCCGTGTCTGCGGGCTGTGTCCACCGCCAGATGACTCCTGTGTGCCGGGCTCCGTTCCCTGCGAGCGTCGCGTCGCACGGGGACGGAGACCGGCGGGAAATTCAAAAAGTGAAACACACAGCACATACAGTACACTGTAATCTTATAGATTACACTACTGTATGAAATCATTTCACATCCCCTTTGTCCCTAGTGGTTTGCCCAGAGCCCTGCATGCACTTTTATATTATAAATGTCATTCTTTCTGCCTGGAAACATGAGAATGTCCATAGCAACCAAAAAGTGTCCCTTTGCGTCAAAAGTGTTTTTTTGATCAGCTAGAAAACAGCGATAGTAAATAAGAATGATTTGCAGAATTGAGTGATACTGATTTTTGGGGAAATTTATTATCAGAAACTGAAAGTGACGACAGCGACAATTCTGCAAATGAGCAAATTTCAGTGTTTTTGGTTTGATTACATTATTGAATAAATTTTATTACTATTACGTTATTATTTTTGATAATTATTTTTAGTTATTTATTATATTATAATTTATGATTTTATTTTTCAAACGTTTTCATACCCGGGATGTCTACTAGACTGTTGTTTGGACAGATTTAAGTGAGTTATTCCTAAGAATTACCGGCCTACAATATAAAACGCCAAATTTTCATGCAAAATAATCGTACCGCTTTCAGCACCAAAAATCTGAAATAATCATACCGCCAGGGAGGTTAAAATACCACTTCAAAATACCTTATGTAAGTTCTGAGGGGGTTTGGAACTTGTGGAACAGTGGAATATACCCCTGTCATGTGAAAGTATTGAGGACTGGTGATTATCTGCTAAGCCTGGGCACTGCATCATGACAGAAAGTCACCCATATTTGAGCAACTAATAGGTGTAGAAATGGGTGGGTGGGGGTATAGGATTATAAATGGGTAGGCCTCATGAACACAAGCGCATGAGGCCATACAATGTAATAAGTATTTCTGGACCTGGGAGATAGAGCTAAAGTATACAGCTATCTATTGGAATGAACGCAATGAATACATTAGCTATACACACACACAGGCCATGTCTAAGGATTTACGCCCATGCATGTGTGTGAGTTCACACAAGTACGGTATATACCTGCATACAGCCACTCCTTACTATGGTTTGCTGTGTGCTGCAGCTGTGTCTCCCGGATGAATAGATACACACGCAGTTTGCATTCTACAACTTTATGCACCAGCGTGCACAAGGCATTAAAGAAACTTTGTCACTTTACTTCAAATAACCTTCTGTTTTCCAGTTGACTGGAAAGGTATATATACAACTACAGTATATAGTAATCTTGGGCACTTTCCACAAGATTTTCATGCAAATATAACAAATAATAAAATGGTATGGTCCATAGCAATCTACTGTACAAAACATGGTTTCAATTATTTTCCCAATTCCAACAACCAAATGATCAAAAATGCGAAGGGAATTTATGGAAATAATCCCAACGGAAGTGAAAATGTTGCTGAAACCAAGTAAATAATTGATGTGTACCATTTAATTCTGCACTACAAGCTATAGTAAGTAGAACTAAGCCTTGATAGAAAAATATATACTCTATTTTCTCAAGTTTAATAAACATACAATGGCTTGCTGTGCTGTTTTTGGAGGAGAACATTTAAAATGTACCCTCTATCACAAAGGTTCTGTCACACAGGTTCTGGTAGAGGGCATAGCATCATAGTTGTGCAGTTTAGTATAAAAGTACTTTAAATCCCAATGTCACAATCAAGGGATCAGGCTCAGAGACCAGTTGATATAGCAGTGGGAAGCGCACACAGGAACCAGCAGGATAGGAACACAGGCAGGTCACCCTGGCAGATGATGAGTGCTCATCTGAGGTGCAGAGTCTAAGTACTAATTGGTGTTTACCAGAGCTTCTGATGGTGCGTGTTAGCACCAGGTCATGGTCCTCAGGATTACCCCACCAGGAGGTGAGCAAGCCGGGATCCAGTAGCGGATTAAGCAGGTAAGGATCAAACAGAAACATAGCCGGTAAACAAGCCAAAGGGTCAGTAATGAGTAGTTGCAGGTTGGGATCAGGCAGAAGAGTAGTCGAGGAACAAGCTGAGGGTTGATAACGAATGATAGCAAATATGGACAGCAGCAGGGAAGACAAGAGTGAGATACTGGCTTAGAAAGCACAAAAATCTGGCAAACAGGAAGTGCAAAGACATGGCTTAAATCAGGAAGTTCATGGGAGGAGCAAATGTTCCAGGTTAACAAACCTAGGCCCTGACACCTAACTCTATGCTTCCTAAAGCTCAACTCTGGACATTCATTTATTTAATAGGGCCTCCAAAGCAGGGTGCAAAATAAAACATTAAATCAGGCTTCAATACCCACACTTTCAGCCTGAAGCTTTTTCTCACAATATGTCTTTTAAGTTGATTGATGTGCAGTGTTAGAATAATCTCCCCCTCATTTGTGCCTGCATAGTTGCATAGACCAGTGGTTCTCAACCTTTGTGAGACCAGAACCACTTCACACTTATGCATCACCGCCACCTTCTTCTGACACTGTTCACCTCTGCATTCCTTGACACCCTCTTCCAGTACTGCTCACCTCTGCAACTCCTGGTAATCCCCTCCAGCACTGCTCACCTCTGCTTCCCCCATCACCCTTTTTCATTCTGCTCACCTTTGCATCTCCCGCCACCCTCTTCTGACACTGCTCACCTCTGCATCTCCTGCCACTCTCTTCCAACACTGCTCATCTCTGCAAGACCCAGCAGTCTTTTCCACTCTGCTCACTTCTGCATCCCTCATCACCCACTTCTAACACTGTTCATTTCTACATTGCCTGCCACCCTCTTTCAGCACTATTCACCCCTGTGGCCCTCTAACAATGCTGCCATCTGTGATGAGATTATGCCAGCAGTCAGGGTGTTTTGCCTTTCGGCTGGTCAGCCAGCATTATTCATCATGACTGATATGGATCGCCATATTTACATGGTAGGTATTTTTTGTAGGATTTTCTTTTTAATAAAGAAGTTTGTCATTTTGTTCTCATTCACGTAGGGTGCAGACAGATATCTGGGGACCACCTTATTTTAAAGGGGTTTCCAGATTTTTATAAGCTCTCCTCCAACAGACCCCAGCAAGCATCAGGTTAACCACTTCAGCGCCAGAAGGATTTACCCCCTTCCTGACCAGAGCACTTTTTGCGATTCAGCGCTGCGTTGCTTTAACTGACAATTGCGCGGTCATGCGACGATGTACCCAAACAAAATTGACGTCCTTTTTTTCCCACAAATAAAGATTTCTTTTGATGGTATTTGATCACCTCTGCGTTATTTTTTGCGCGATAAACAAACAAAGAGCGACAATTTTGAAAAAAAACTATATTTTTTACTTTTTGCTATAATACATATCCAAAAAAAAATATAAAAAAAATATTCATCAGTTTAGGCCATAATATATTGTTCTACATATTTTTGGTAAAAAAAATCTCAAAAAGAGTTTATTGACTGGTTTGCGCAAAAGTTATCGCATCTACAAACTATGAGAATTGATTTATGACGTTTTTATTTTATTTATTTTTTTACTGGTAATGGCGGCGATCTGCGATTTTTATCGGGACTGCGATATTGCAGCGGACAGATCGGGCACTTTTGACACTTTTTTGGGACCATTGACATTTATACAGCGATCAGAGCTAAAAATAGCCACTGATTACTGTATAAATATCACTGGCAGGGAAGGGCTTAAACTGTAGGGGGCAATCAAGGGGTTAAATGTGTTCCCTCAATGTGTTCTAACTGTGTGGGGGCTGGGCTGGCAGGGACATGACAGATCTAACTGATCCCAATTACAGGGATCAGTAGATCACTGTCATCTCCCCTGACAGAATGGGAAACCGCCATGTTTACATTGGCGGTTCCCCATTCTGCCTCTGTATTAGGTGATAGCAGGTCGCCGGCAGACATCGAGTTCATCCAACCCGCGGCCACACTTACACTTACAGTGTGTGGCGAGCACGAGAGTGTGCCGACACCGGCGCGTGCCCGCCCGCAATTTCGGCTGCGCGAATCGCCATCTATATATGGCAATTCACACAGGGCTGCCACAGTGCAGCAGTAAATGCACACGACGCAGTCAGGAACAGGTTAAGACTGTGGAGAAGAGGCCCCTGATCTCCTGAACATGGGGACTTGGTGCTTTTTCCAGGGGAGTACCCTCCCTGTTGTGAGTGCATACAGCCTGGTATGTTTCAGATTCAGGTATGCTAGGATAAGGGTCCAGTATAGAGTTTTTTGGGGACTCACACTTTTTTAGTGCTTTTTGTTTGGGTTTTTCCCAAAGGGTCTGACATGGGGTTTGGTTGGCACTCCACAGCCTTTTTCATGAGGTCCCCATGACATCTATACTAGACCTTCAAGGATAAGGATCTTAGTAAGTATTTCTTTTTTAGGGGGAGCCCTACACTTTTTTTTATTTTTGCATGGTGCTCCCCATTAACATCCATCTGACCGGGAACTGTCATTTACTGGTAAATTAAATGGCCTTTTTTGTGTAAATGTCACTTGTGTTGTAGTAGGCAACATACATCGTACAGATGCACTGCTTCACAGGCAGGTTCAGGGCATCCCCCAAGAGTGGTATAAGAAGGAATTTTGCATCTTTTTAATGTTTTACTTTAAACATTAGTAAAATCGCTGCTCAATGACAAACAAAATTTATTTTGATGTATTTCCGATAACAATACTGCATTTTGGCCACCAGATGGAATGGACAATATCTAATTTTAAGAGAGGCACTTGAAAAACAACAGAATTTGATTGACTGCTGCTGAATTTACTAAGAACCTTTATTTAAAAATGTTGTTCCAAAATAAGAACCATGTTGGATACTCTAAGGCACACATGTCAAACACAAAGCCTGAGGGCTGGATCTGGCCCTCCAGGCCATTTCATGTAGCCCTCGCACCTCTCCTACAGCTGTGGCACCCCGGAGGACAGAACTCCTCTGCCAGATCCTGCTCTTCTCTGTGGAACCACTGAGAGGCTTGTCTCTGCCTCCCACCCTTCCTTCTGCACAGTTGGCAGCAGAGAGGAGGACAGTACTCTCTGCAGCTGCAGCACCACCCAATCTCTGCCTCCCTGGTCTCAACATTCAGCAGACTCCATAAGCTGACTCCTGCCCTCCTCTGATCCTTCTGCAGACCCTGCACTTACTGCTTCCCAGCTTCGCCCCCAGGGGTGGTGGCACTGTGTTGGCACTGTAATGGGGGACTCTGGACTTCTGATGGTGGGGAGGGGTCTTGCTCTGGACATCTAGTTCTACAGATGCTACTGGCCCTTTGAGGGAAACCATAATTCTGATGCGGCCAGCAATGGAATTGAGTTTGACACCCCTGCTCTAAGGCATCTATTTATAAAACATTTCTTGGACGAAGGTCACTTACATTTGTGCATACGCAACGAATTGTGGCAATTTTTTAAATAGATTAATTCCTATATTGTCAGCTCCATCTAATGGCCAAAATTTGGTATATTTTAGATCTGAGGTATTTCTGAAAACTATGCCACATTAAGTAAAGGTTCTTAGTAAATTCAGCAGCAGTCAATCAAATTATGTTTTTATTTAAGTGCAGCTCTGAAAGTTAGATGACATTTTTATTCCCACTTATAATGCCACCATCTCTTTACAGTTATTTTAGAAATGTACACGTTTTGGGTCCATATTTGCAATTAGTACTGGGGTGAAGCTGCATACGCAACACCGCCACAGTGTCAAAAGTTTATGTAATACAGTCACATGTTCATGTACAGTAGAATCATCTGACAGCATTCATAAAAAGTGTCAGAAATGTTGCTCATAATCACCAATCTGATTCCAACTATGCTTTAGTGCAAAATATCATATGAGAATTGGGGGTACAGTGTTAGCCAGCACTACAGAAGAAAAAGATTTGGGGGGGGGTTATTTCAGATGATTGCAAAATGAGCAAACAGTGTGACCAGGCAGTGGGAAAAGCAAATATAATTCTGGGATGTATCAGTAGAGGGATCAGCAGCAGGAGGAAGGAAGTTCTGATTCCTCTATATAGATCTTTAGTGAGACCTCACTTAGAATACTGTGTCCAGTTCTGGAGACCTCACTTACAAAAAGATATTGATAAAATAGAACGAGTTCAGAGACGGGTAACAAAAATGGTGAAAGGTCTGGGGGATAAAACATATCAAGAGCGACTTCAGGAACTTAATATGTACAGTCTGGAGGAAAGAAGGGAGAGGGGAGACATGATTGAAACCTTTAAATACTTCAAGGGGGTGAATAAGGTTCAGGAGGGCAGTCTTTTCAATATGAAACCAAAATCAAGAACACGGGGACATGACCTCAAACTAACTGGGGGGAAGTTCAAAACTAATCTTAGAAAGTATTATTTTACTGAAAGGGTGGTTGATGATTGGAATAAACTACCAACAGAGGTTGTGAGACAGTCAACAGTAAATGGCTTCAAACATGCTTGGGATAAACATAAATCCATAGTCAGACAACAATGTTAATGTAAATAAATAAATAAATAAATAAATAAATAAATAAATAAAAAGGGGCAGACTCGATGGACTACTCAGTCTTTTTCTGCCGTCACTTTTCTATGTTTCTATGTTTCTATGAGAAAAAATAACTGGTTTCTGTTGCCATTATTTTTCTACCTTATTTACAAGACTCATTGAAAAAAAATGTTTTAAAGCGTTTGTATACCTGTCAAAAAAAAATTTAAAAAAACCTGTAAAGGAAAGGCATAATGAGCTAATATACACCGCATACTAGCTCATTATGAAATGCTTACCTTAGAACGAAGCTCCGACGGGTCCGCTCGGACCCCGCAGAGGGAGCCGACATGTTTCCCCCGGGGATCCTTCCGGGGCTGTGAGTGGCCGGAGCCACGAGACATCACTCCCACACATGCGCGCTGGAGCCCATCTTTCCGCAAGGTCCAGCGCTATGCGCGGGCCTTCGTCGGGACTTCACAGCACATGCGCCGTGACAGCGGCTGCATTTAGGGCTAATATCTCCTAAACCATGCAGGTTTAGGAGATATTCATTTTACCAACAGGTAAGCCTTACTATAGGCTTACCTGTAGGTAAAGGTAAAAAAATTGGGTAGACAACTGCTTTAATTGTAAGTTCTCATGAGCAAAGAGCTCCTAACTCGCTTGTTTTTAAATTGTAGTGTAACTTGTTCCATCTCCCTTTATTTTTGTGTAGCCAGGAGCCAGGTTTTATACTCGTGGCAAAGTGACGCTCCTGCTTTCAGATATATTGCAGCTGTTTCCCCCTAGTGCCTGCAAACTATTCTGTGACTAAAACCAAGTAGCCAGAGAAGTGCACTGTGGTGTTGTAGTTTGCTCTCATTTCCCATCTAGCTGTCGCAGGAGAACTGCATTTCCCATCTGCCTGTGCAGCGGGAAAGAGCTCGCGGGAAAAGAGGTGCCTTGTGGGAGAAATCATTTAAGCAGAGGGCTGGGCCTAGTGTGCTCTCTCTGGACAGCAATGATGATTGATCAAGCAGGACCCTATGCGAATGGTGGTGGAATCACGGCCTACTCACACCTGTCTGGCAGTTCAACGATTTGCAGCACTACAGCGAGTAACCAGGGGGACCTGCTCTGTATCAGCGGAGCCTGATCCTGATTCCTGCAGACAGTTGGATGATTGATCAGGGAGAACCACAGATAGAGAGGTGGTGGCAGCCGGACTTAGGAACCAGAGAGCTGGAGAGGACATCGCCATCATCTCCATCCTTGTCATCATCTTCATCCACAGCAGCGGACTCATCTTCTTCATCTATTGGTCCTGTGGGTGAACAGGCAAAAGCCCATTACTGCAGCACTGTGTACACATTACTTGCTTAAACAGTTTCACCCTTGTCAGAGCTTAGATTCCTGCACACAGGAGGAAAGTTTGAACATAAACATTTCTACCCCTCTACTGGATTGCTGTTACTCATAGTTCCACAATAAAAGGCAGTGATCACTGTGAAGCATCTTCTGTGTGGCTACAGCAATAGCGCTTATTATTCATACAGTGCACTTCTTGTAGATCTGTTTATGGTATTGCAGCTGCAGTTGAGATTTACCATTTAAATTACAGAGCCGGCAGAAGATCATTGGAACTTTTCATCAAAGAACTTTGAGTTATCGTAGCACTGGTCTGTTTCCTCTCCTGCTATAGGGCATCATTGTTAACTGATCTGTATTAGAACAGGTTGAATTATTGGTATATCTTGCCTGTTGATATACCTTATTATTTACAGTCCTCTTGTTAAATGCCTGTTTAAAGGTTATCCAACTGATATATCTGAGTTTGTTTTCATTCATTTTGGCGGCTGCCAGGGGAGTGGGTAGTAGAGAGTGGTCTGATGAGCGAGAGTCATTCCCCCGCTCTCCTGTGTCCCACTCTCATGCACATCAGACAAATCTATATTGGTTTTCCTGGTATTGAACTGTAGAGTATAAGAATTACAGTATGTTGCTTTGTAATTATCTGCATCACATTAGTGATTTTGTTTGTTAAATTCAGAGTTCCCCTTAATCCAAAGATATTTGAGTAAATACCATTGATTTTCTCAACCTGTGTGACTCTTACTGTATCTCATTGAAAAAGGGAATTTACCATGAGTGAACCCAGCGTGTCAGGGGTGGCAGAGAACCCTCAGAGTCGGGGAAAACTGGGGGGGGGGGGGAATTGATTTTTTAATGCAAACCTCAGGGGGGCAGCGCTACATTTGTAAAGTGCAGCAAAATCAGTTGGTGCCATATATACATGCATAATAATAATCCCAGTTATATTAAATGAGAAAGCCCCACCCTCACATGTGACAGGTTTTTTTCTTATGTGAGCTGCAGGCAGAGAGGTTAGTGTTTATTTTGATAAAGTATTGCCATTCTGCCTGTGCTGTATGTTACATTGTCAAAACTATGCCACTCTGTACACTGTGCTGAATGTGACATACTCCAGGCCACCCCACTGTGCTGGACATTACATACTCCATTCTGTAAGATGTGCAGTAGATTACATACTTCACACTGCTGCACTTTAACTGTGCTGTATGTTATAAATATCATACCAATAATCATCACAGTCTTTTCATATAGAAATTATTTGTACCATAATTTATTCATACCACTAGAGATTCCTAATTGTACCTTGTTCACTGAATGAGCAATGTTGCTAATATTATAAAAGGGAAATTAATGCATCAACTACTATAAACATAACAATGTGTTTATTAGCTGGATGAGGCAGCCAAGCTCACAAGCCTCCTATATATCACAGAGTCAAAGGTTATATTTTTTAGGCCAATTTATAACACAAATTAAGCATATCAACATCCCTCATATTGTATAAACATTATTTGTCTTTGAATATGCCTTTCAGCACAATGCAATAGATTCTGGAACTTAAACTGAGGCACAGAATTGCATGCCTCCACTGTCTTGATAGTTAGGGTGGTCACCCAGGATATACTTTGTGCAATAGGCATACAACGTGTGATCTGTGCCTGCGAAGAGCCCAGTTTCATAATCGTTTGGCCAGCTTTTGCTTTTCAACGTTTTCTGTTGATTCGTCATCAGCTTCAATATCATCTAAGTGTGGAAGTTCACTGGATATGTGGATTTCAATAGTGCTAGCTTCAGAACCTAGCAAAACAAAAGAGAATTGACTCATATGCAGTGTCTTCTCATTTACTCATATGCAGTGACTTCTATAAATGCGTTCAATAAATGTTATCACCAGGTTTAAAAACTCTGTTGAAATACAGAAGAAAAATCAACATATTTTTTACAATTACTATGAAATATTTTTTGAGGTTTTCTGTTGGTTTTATTACAATATACTTATAACAAACTCAGTTAGGAACATCAACGGTGATGCCCCTTGCCCTTGTGGATAAAAAAACAAAACCTTCTTTTTTTAACATTACATTTTTATTATAGAAAATAATATAAGAAACATACAAAACAAAAAAATTGCAGAATGAAACGGTTTGCATTGCAAATGTGCATTAAATGTTACAAATATTCAGGAAATTATAAGCTGAATATAAAATTGGTAGGAAGGAGTTGTATCTTTTATTGGAAGATAGCAATTGATTTTGAGTGATTGCACACCATAAAATGCATCAGATGTGTAAAAGATTTATAGGAAAATGAAATAACCTAAATCTGCTCCAACTGGCCAAGATCCCAGATTTTATGTTCATTTTTTCTAGAAGATGAGAGAGCCCTGATTCCCTCAAAGTATTCTTATTGATTGATTTTGTTCTTACAGACTTGGATTCCATTAATTTGGAATGCTCACAGCTAGGATTATATTACATTTACTTTATTTATAGAGGAATGAGGAAATGAATTGCTAGTGTACACTAATAGCTAAATAAGGTGTGTCCACATTACATAACAGGGGTGTTATTTGGCATTGCTACCACTCATACCTTTTAACCAGTACATAAGTACCGTCAGTGCAAAGGTAAAGAAGACGTTTCACAAAAACTACAAAATCCTTATTGAATTCCACAGGGGTCCAAGTGTGTGTAACACTTGTCCTGTTCTGATCAGTTCTGGAATAGTAAAGTAAAGCCTCGTACGGTGCGACGGTCGTACAACCGGACGTCCAAAATCATATGTCGGCTGTTGTGTCTCGCATGCTGACATGCACTAAGCTATCGTACGACCAAGCCGAACATAGTGACGTGCTATGAGCGTATAAAGAGGAAGTTCAGGTGAATGTGATTTGTGAATCAGAAACGTAGGTTTATACGAACTGACACTTCCGAGCATTCCTGACTTCTGAGCATGCGTGTTTTGCGCATACAACTTGTTGGACCAACTTCTCTGTACACGCGGTACAACGGTCGTATGACCACTTGTTGTACAACCAAAGTTTTCTAGTCTGCTCATCCAACTTATGTTGTACGACCGTCACGCGTCAGCTGTTCTAATCGCGCATACTAATGGTCAGGTGATCGCACAATCGGTCATACGACCGTTTTCATACGACCGTTACACCGTGTGTACGGGTCTTTAGCGTGATCAACAGCGTGCCACTCACCCCTCCACAGTTTCCCCACATTGTTCAGAAGGGGAGAAATATTATATGAGGTTTTACTGACAGCACTCATCTCTGGCAGCAGGGGCATGTTGGAGATCAGCGCTGTCATTCAGCACATCAGGGAAAGGGGTCAGCTTGAATCACAACACAATCAATTATAAGAGTAAAGGATCAGTCAGTGCTGCTAGGGCCATATGATCAATCCACTAACTGCTAGTAAAAATCCACTGCGCGACTTGCTCAGCAATGTTAAATGACAAGTTGCATTGATGCACCTCTGTAAAGTTATCATGCAAATCCTTCTGCCACATACTTGCTGTTCATGCTGCTAAGATAATGGCAACAGGTGAGGCTATCATTTTTAGGGGATTTTGCAGCCTTGAACACTTTGCATGATCCCTTTTAGACCTTGCTGACAGAGGTAAGCCAGGGCAGACAGTGTGTTTGTTTGTTTGTTGCCCCATAGTAAGTAATACAATTATCCATTTTACTATTATATTTTTGCAAAATGAAACTCTGAGAAAAGGAGGGGTGGTTACAGTGCTGTGGCTTTCCCTAGCAACACCCATACATTGGGTTTTAGCCTGGGGCGGAGCTGACAGCCAGCAGAAACAGAAAAAAATGTTATTTTATTGCATCATGCTGCCATGGATCAGAATGGACCAAGTGATACAAGGATTCTTACGTTGTGTTGATGCTTCTTAATTAATATTACAAAATTGTCTATATAACTGGGTACTATGTTGGATACACTTAGCAGTTATTTTGTCTTGTAATGAAATTGTGATGGTAATAACCAATGGCAGAAGAAGAAGAAGCCATAAAGAGTGTAGCAAGTAGTTCACCAATTCCTCAGTTAACTAAATGTTTTTTTGGCACCATGACCTCATTGTTCTAAGATTTTGGTCCCAGCGTGTTGTTCTTTGGTGCTGATAGGTCAGATGCTGAGTAAAATTAGATTAGCCCGTTTAGACATTAAGTATCAATAAAGTTATAGGCAAAACTACACAGTCAATATAAACTGCTTGCTACTGAGTAATTGAACTATTAGTCACAATTGCTTCGCATTTAAACCAACATGCCTACCAATAAGGTAATTGCCAGCAAGTGATTAAATTATTCAGTGATAAAAATTGCCCATGTAGCTCATCACTTAGTGTTAGCACATGTTCCAGGTTTGGGGTAAGCATACAGGTGCTGGTCATATAATTAGAATATGATCAAAAAGTTGATTTATTTCACAAATTCCATTCAAAAAGTGAAACTTGTATATTATATTCATTCATTACACACAGACTGATATATTTCAAATGTTTATTTCTTTTAATTTTGATGATTATAACTGACAACTAAGGAAAATCCCAAATTCAGTATCTCAGAAAATTAGAATATTACTTAAGACCAATACAAAGAAAGGATTTTTAGAAATCTTGGCCAACAGAAAAATATGAACATGAAAAGTATGAGCATGTACAGCACTCAATATTTAGTTGTGGCTCCTTTTGCCAGAATTACTGCAGCAATGCGGCTTGACATGGAGTCAATCAGTCTGTGGCATTGCTCAGGTGTTATGAGAGCCCAGGTTGGTCTGATAGTGGCCTTCAGCTCTTCTGCATTGTTGGGTCTGGCATATCGCATCTTCCTCTTCACAATACCCCATAGATTTTCTATGGGGTTAAGGTCAGGCGAGTTTGCTGGCCAATTAAGAACAGGGATACCATGGTCCTGAAACCAGGTACTGGTAGCTTTGACACTGTGTGCAGGTGCCAAGTCCTGTTGGAAAATGAAATCTGCATCTCCATAAAGTTGGTCAACAGTAGGAAGCATGAAGTGCTCTAAAACTTCCTGGTATACGGCTGTGTTGACCTTGGACTTCGGAAAACACAGTGGACCAACACCAGCAGATGACATGGCACCCCAAACCATCACTGACTGTGGAAACTTTACACTGGACCTCAAGCAACGTGGATTGCGTGCCTCTCCTCTCTTCCTCCAGACTCTGGGACCCTGATTTCCAAAGGAAATGCAAAATTTACTTTCATCAGAGAACATAACTTTGGACCACTCAGCAGCAGTCCAGTCCTTTTTGTCTTTAGCCCAGGTGAGACGCTTCTGACGCTGTCTGTTGTTCAAGAGTGGCTTGACACAAGAAATGCGACAGCTAAAACCCATGTCTTGCATACGTCTGTGCATAGTGGTTCTTGAAGCACTGACTCCAGCTGCAGTCCACTCTTTGTGAATCTCCTCCACATTTTTGAATGGGTTTTGTTTCACAATCCTCTCCAGGGTGCGGTTATCCCTATTGCTTGTACATTTTTTCTACCACATCTTTTCCTTCCCTTGGCCTCTCTATTAATGTGTTTGGACACAGAGCTCTGTGAACAGCCAGCCTCGTTTGCAATGACCTTTTGTATCTTTCCCTCCTCATTCAAGGTGTCAATGGTCGTCTTTTGGACAACTGTCAAGTCAGCAGTCTTCCCCATGATTGTGTAGCCTACAGAACTAGACTGAGAGACCAATTAAAGGCCTTTGCAGGTGTTTTGAGTTAATTTGCTGATCAGAGTGTGGCTCCAGATGTCTTCAATATTGAACCTTTTCACAATATTCTTATTTTCTGAGATACTGAATTTGGGATTTTCCTTAGTTGTCAGTTATAATCATCAAAATTAAAAGAAATAAACATTTGAAATATATCAGTCTGTGTGTAATGAATGAATATAATACACAAGTTTCACTTTTTGAATGGAATTAGTGAAATAAATCAACTTTTTGATGATATTCTAATTATATGACCAGCACCTGTATGTGGGTCAAGCATAAGGTTTAGGCTTAAGGTTTTTTAATTTACCGGTTAGGTTAATATCTGAGTGTTAGGTGTTAGGGTTGAGTAAAAGTAAAATTCCTGCTTCAAAATAGCCATCACAAGACAACTGCTATTTTAATTTACTGGTTAGGTTAATATCTGAGTGTTAGGGTTGAGTAAAAGTAAAATTCGTGCTTCAAAATAGCCATCACAAGATAACTGCTATTACCTTTATCAGGCAGAAAAGGTCATGGCTAGAGTTATTTTTAAGCACCTCAGAAGCCCTAAAACACAGCTTACTCTGATATGCAAATGACAACAAGGTGCCGTGGTTCAGAACCTGACCCTGCCGTTTGCTCCCAATGCAACACTACAAAACAACAAAAAGAGGGTGCACCCCCCCCCCCCGTTCACTAGCTTAATATGCTGATTAATATTGAATACAAAGAAGTAATATACTATCTGGCAATCTGCCACTATTTGCTTCATGTTTATTGATACTCAATCCATTTGTGAGTAAATTACAGATTTTTATTAATTAATAAACAATGTATTAAGGTAATGTACAAGGTGGGTTTTGTTGTTTTGTAGTGTTGCACATGTAAGAACACCCACAGAACACCACCTAAGAGGGTAGCAAGGCTGACTACAAAGCACTACTCTTATAAGCCAGACTAGATGATAACCTATCAGGTGTCAAGCACCACTGTTGGTCAGTGAAGCCACTCACTCACATTTTTGGATCATTTGTGAGGACAATGATATGTTGACTCTCTCAACCACCAGAACTGGGTCAGAAAATGCATGCAAACATGCCAAGCTGGATGGGGTGCGGGGCGGGGGGCAGATGCCATAACTTAAATAACTTTTTTCTGACTTCAAACATGCTTTGAGAAACCTAAAGGGTCACATTTATGAGTGTAAATTACAGCAGGCGGAGCTGCTGAAAAGATATTATTACTGCACAGCTGTTTTGGAGTAAAATTTGACTGTTTCAAAAGCTTGGTCGATGAAAAACAGTTCTACTTAGCAGAAATATGTTTTTAATTACACTGCAATTTTTTTGTTTAGACATATTGAATATTAAGAATGTTGCTGGAATAAATGTCTAGCTTAAATTTTCACTTAACTAAGTGAATAAATGACAGGGTTTTTGCTTGGACATGATTGGATGATTGAAGTCAGTACGGCTTGACCTCATATTCTAAGCTAAGTAAATATTTCACTATGCAAAGTGTACTTGCTCTATTCCTTAGTAAATCAATCCCAGTGCATCTGGGCTTTTCTGTAACTAGGCAAAAACAATGCCTAGTTGATATTTTATCATTAAAATCAGATTTTATAAAGCACCTTTTATTGTTTAAATTATAAGCACCCCATGTCACATAGCCAAATATAACTTTTCTAAATGTACTCTAAAAAAGGACAAAAGGACATAAGCCCTATATAAGTACAGTATATAAAGGTAGCATTTTTTTATACATTTTACTTGTAACAATATGATATGCATACTCCCAATGAGATGGGGAAGAGGGACACTTTAAGACTAAATGTATATTCTGTAGTTAAAGGGCATGCCTCTAAGTTAAATATAATCATGAAAACAGCAACACAATAATTTGGAGGTTTGCTGAAAAATGTATTGGAATATAAAACTTTTCATTGTTAATTGGTATATTTGTTAATGAAAGTCTATTCATTAGGACAAAACTGGGACAAGTGAGGAGGAAGTGGTTACATTATATAAGGAGATTTGGTTTAAAATTGACTGTCCCTCCAAAATAAGAATTGTGGTGTGAATAGGGTGTGAACAGGGCACATAGCGGTAACCTGCGTCTATTCAGTGTGGAAAAACGTGGTCCTCTGTACATAGTATGATTGAGCCCTTAAGTAAATCAGTGCCAAGATAAAGCTTGGTTCATAGATGAAATCAACACTGGTATTGGCATGCAGAAACAACTGAAGTGAACTCCTGGACAGACTCTGGCCATGTGGTGTCAAGGAAAAAAGGGCTTGTTCTTACGTAGAATAAGAAAGGTAAGTGTTGGAAAGCGGGTAAAACTTGTTTTCAGGAGTATTCTATCTGCACCATTGCTTTTGCTTGTATACATCTTGCATAAAGGCAACACTGCATAATGTTTGTGGCACTACATGAGCAAAACGGCATACAGTAATTAGAGTAAATGGGATACTTTCTATAAAATAATACTTTTATGCATTCACATAAGCTGTCTATACATTCTAAGTTTCCAGTCAATACCGTCATTTTGAAGGCTCCAAGAACTCTTTTCAAATCTGATTAGAATTAAAGCAAATTTCCTCAAAATTGATTTCCATTTGTTTAAAACACCATATGGTTTATGTGGCATTGAGTTCCTTCACTCCAGCAAGCATGATCATTGCACACCTGAGTGTAGGTGTCTCTACCTCTTCTGGATTCTCAGTAAAGTAAAGTAAAATATCTAAAAGTTTGCCATTAAATATGCATTGAATAAAAGAGAAACATCAATATAACGGTAAAAAAACTTTTATTTTGATGACTTCAGGTTGCAAAAATAATCCCTCTGATGTTTTTGGAAAGTTGTAACTTAATACACATCTACTTTGTTAGAAAAAAAGACATATTCTCTTCACAATGCATACAAGAACAGATATTAATTTCCAAAAAAAATTTCAACCTGCCAAAGACACAAGTTTGATTAACTTTTGATAAAGGTGAAGATGCATTAAATGTTGAATAAAGGTACTCTAAACTCCAGAATTTAAAACAATATAAGTATATAAATCTCTCTCTATATAGCATTCATATATATCATCCCATATCCGGTACAGTGCAAAAGTTTTAGACAGTTGTAAAAAAATGCTCTAAAGTTAGAATGCTTTCATAAAACTATATTTTAATTTTTTTTTTCAATTTGCAAATTGCAAAGTAAGTGAACAGAAGAAAAATCTAAATCAAATCAATATTTGGCATGACTACCCTTTGGCTTCAAATCAGTCTCAATTCTTCTAGGTACGTTTGCACACAGCCTTTGAAGAAACTTGGCAGGTAGCTTGTTCCAAACATCTTGGGAAACTAACCACATATCCTCTGTGGATGTAGGCTGCCTCAAATCCTTCTGTTTCTTCATATTATCTCAGACAGACTTAATGTTGAGATCAGGGCTGTGTGGCGCCAAAACAACACTTTCAGGACCCCTTGTTCTTCTTTATGCTGAAGATAGATCCTAATGACATTGGCCATATCTTTGGGTCATTGTCTTGATGCAGAATAAATTTGGGGCCAATCACATCCCTCCCTGACAGTATGGTACAATGGATAAGCATCTACCAGTATTTCTCAACATTGAGAATATTGATCAAGCAAGGATGAGGACCTCAGATACAGTGGTTGGCCAAGGAAACAATGCAGCAGATGAAAGACACATCATGCTTACTTCCCTTTGACATCAGAAGATCTCCAGCAGTGCCATCGGCACAGAACTGGCAGAAAACAGTGGAACCCAGGTACACCCATCTACTGTCCAGAGAAGTCTGCCCAGAAGTGGTCTTCGTGGAAGAATTGTGTCCAAAAAAGCTATTCCTCCAAAGTGGAAACAAGGCTAAGCGACTTAGCTTTGTGCAGAAAAATGGCAGCAGGTGGACTGATGAGTCAAAATCAGGGAGGGATGTGACTGGCCCCAAATTTATTCTGCAGCAGGACATCAACTCCAAACATACAGCCAGTGTCATTAGGAACTATCTTCAGTGTAAAGAGGAACAAGGAGTCCTGGAAGTGATGGTTTGCCCTCCATAGAACCCTGATCTCAACTGGCATAAAGAGACAGAAGGATGTGAGGCAGCTTATATCTATAGAAGTACTGTGGTTAGTTTCCCAAGATGTTTGAAACAACCTACCTGCCAAGTACCTTCAACAACTGTGTGCAAGTGTACCTAGAAGAATTGATGTTTTGAAGGTAAACGGTGGTCACACCAAATATTGATGTGACTTGGATATCTCTTGCGTTCAGTTAATTTCAGTTAATTTTTGTTAACTGATAAAAAATAAACTATTAACACTTCTATTTCTGAAAGCATTCTTAATCTACAGCATTTTTTTCACACCTTGCCTAAAATGTTTACACAGTACTTGTTGTCCCTGAAGTTGTTGAGTTGAAAGCAGGAAAAATGGGTATTGCAGTTTTTTGTGTGTGGGGCTTGTAGCCACAGACCGGTCAGGGTGCCCATGTTGACCCATGTCCACAGTCAAAAGTGTCTACACATGAGCATCAGAACTGTATCACGGAGCAATGGAAGAAGGTGACCTGGTCTGATGAATTATGTTTTCTTTAACATCATTTGAATGGCTGGGCATGTGTGCTTTGCTTACCTGGTGAAGAGATGGCACCAGGATGGAGTAAATGAAGAAGACAAGTCAGCGGAAGCAGTATGATGCTTTGGGAAATGTTCTGCAGGGAAATCTTGGGTCCCGCCATTCATTTGAATATTACTTGACATGTACCACCTACCTAAACATTGTTGCTGACCAAGTATACTCCTTCATGGAAAAAGTATTCCCTGATGGCAGTGACCTCTTTCAGCAGGGTGACATGCCTTTGCACACTTTAAAATTGGTTCAATAATGTTAACCTATTTGAGTTTTTAACTTGAACTCCAAATTCTCCTGATCTAAATCCAATCCAGCATCTGTGGGATGTGCTGGAAAAGTAAGTCTGATCCATGGAGGATCCACCTTGCAACTTACAAGAATTAATGAATCTACTACTGACAGCTTGGTGCCAGATACCACAGCATACCTTCAGAGGTTTAGAGGAGTCCATGCCTCAAAAGGTCAGGGGTGCTTTGGTGGCAAAAGAAGCTGTTTTGGCTGCAAGAGGGGGAACCTATAGTACTTAATATTAGGTTAGTGGTCATAAATTATGGCTGATCAGTATATATGTATATATCTAGCTGATACTATCGAACTAACATAACTAACTGCTATGTTTCTAGGTTTACACTAGCAGAGAACAGGATACAATATGGCCTAGATAACAATGAGCACATGATGCTTTTCTTAATGATGGTGGAAAGAGGGGCAAAGAAGTAGGGAAGATTGTGTCCACAATCTCTACATTGGTTGCTACGGATACACAGGGCACATTCATTTAAAGCATTGCAGTAACAACCTAGACCTGATGCACTACCAGAGAAATATAGCCAAGTCATTCCTACTAAATAAACGATGACAGTATAGTTTTGCAGTTTTAATTACTGGAGGATCAGAAATACCTATCCAATAGTAATTGCATAAAGTAGTCCACCCTTTAAGGGGTCACCTTAAGAAAGTGTAGACTACCATGTGGAATGTCCATTTGCCAGACTGTTATGTACCATTTTGTATTTCTGCCCTTCTCTTCCTACAGTAGCTGTGAGTATCCCCTTTCCTTGATCTCATTAAATGGAAAGATTTTATTTATCTCCTATTTTACTGTCGGTTATGAGTTAAACACATGTAGCACTCCCATAGTGGTGCATTTTGTAGTGAGTTTTTTCTAGGAGAGGCAAAATTTAGTCAGGTCTGACTGTAAGTGCAGGCCTGAATGTTTTGATCTGAGCTGGGGAGTGGCTCAGGGAGTGGCTGGAGACAGAAGGAAGAAACACCCCTTGGAGTTTCCTCCCCCTTGAGCAGAGAAGGTTCTGGGAAGGGAAACGAATGAGGAGGTGTCACTTCCTGATGTATGACAAGGAGCACTGACCAATCTACAGTCTGGATTAGCAGGGGGCAGGCCTCCTTAAAGAAGATGTAGCAGAGGCGCTGTAGAGGCCTTTACCCTGGAGGAAACCCCCAGTCTGGTGGGGGGGTGACCTTGAGGCCTGGAGGTTGGGTGCAACCAGGAGTGGAGGTGATTCTTGGAGTCGCACAAGGGAACAGAAGAGCAGCAGAGGTGCTACTGAGAGACTTTAAAGTGGTCCACTGGAGTCGGTGAGTTACAGACCCTGGGAGCTGGAAGAGAAAGTGCTGGAGCAGACTGGAAGAGGAATAGTGGACAGTCTGTGGTTGGGAGCCAGTCAGGGGAAGAAGTGTCACTGTGAGGAAAGTAGGTCAGTGGGACCTAGAAGAGGGATGGGCTGGGAGTTGTAGTCCATCAAAGGCCCAGCTAGCACCAACGTATTAAGCTACACTTTGAGGGATCCAAGAACCTGGCCTGTAATGAGTGGGGCGGAAGCCCTGCTGTCAGTTTGCAGGCCTCACCATGTGCTAGCTGCGGTGAAGAGAAAGGAGTTATGTGAGTCTGATAAATTCCCCTTCAGTTCAGGAACTAAGTGTTGTGCTGGAGAGAAGTGAAGGAGCAATAGTCTGCAAGTGATGTGCTGGAGAGAACTGAAAGAGCAATAGTCTGCAGAAGAGATGTGCTGGAGGAAGTAAAGTGTATATACGGTCGTGTATATAGGAGGTCCCGTAACCAATTCTTCCCACAGTCACCCCTTTTCCCCATCCAAGTTAAATCCCCTAAATAAAACAAACAGAACCAAGTACAGGCCTGTTCAATGAATTCAGATGTGTGAGATATGGTAGGATTGAGGGCAGCTATAAGGTGAACCACAACTACCAGCCACTCCCAAGGGAGTACATGGCTACACACAGGTAAAGAAAAAAATGCTAAAACATAAGCATATATACATTTCAAGTTTTTTTGTTTTAGTAGCTCTCTTTAACTGTTCAGCATCTAACAAAATCTTAAATTCCCATTTTATGTGGACTGATCATAATGTCAAACCCCTCAGAACCCATCCAAAGTATAAGGAGATAAGCAAAAAGTTAAAGGCTCTGATGAAGAATAACAGCTCATGGTCAAATACATTCCTAATTTAATATGGCCAAATAAATGTGTAATTTAAATTCAAACACACATTTAATATGGCCAAATGGATTTTTGGAAGAAGTTTAATGTTTATACCAATAGTAGCTAATTATAAAGGTAACCTAGAATTACATCAACATGCAAATATACATATTTTGTGGTCACTTCATCTAATCAATAATACTTTTATAATTTCTTCAACTTATTCTCTGAGAAATATTTTATCAATTGACAGCAGTTCAGTATATCAACACATAAGCCTTTCAATATAATAAAAGGCCAGTAAAGCACTGATATAATAAGGAACTTTTGGACAGACAGAGGTGCATAATTAGGAACTACCAGCCTTGGTAAATAGGGGAGTTTCTGGTTATCCTCTCAGCTATACTCCCATTACCTTCAGAAAGCATGCCCAGTGCCTCATCCGTTTGCTGGCTGTTCCCCATCTCAGCTTTGTTGGGGTCCTGGATGTAGCCAGGGTAGTTCAAGAAAGAACCTATACGGCCATTGTGTTCAGACGCAGATGTACTAGTCAAATGTTCGAATGAGATTTCCTTGTGCTTAAGCCTGACATCAATGTTCCATCCTGTCCATCCATACAAAGCCAAAGTAAAGAGGAATCCCTGCATTGGATTCAATATTCCCTTAACAGAAAGAATATAGAAGATGTGTAAGTTTAAGATTTTACAATATAAAGACATAGCACATAATAGGAACAGACAATACACTTATGTAAATAGTCATTGCAGTGCATATGGAAAGCAGTCAGTTCTGAGCAAGCAAAGTTAGGGAATTAAATATCATACCAACAAAGTGTTCTGTGTGATCAGAATAAAGGGAAGCGCACGCTGTGCCTTAATTTGTTGGGAGCTTAAAGTGTATTTTCACTTCCCTAATTGGCATAGCACTCACTGTATATTTGTTAAATGTTCCCATTTACATAGTATAACTAAAAAAAAGTATTTTAAAAACGCTGTTTCCATTTTTAAGTGGTTTTAGTTGTGTAAATTAGCTATCTAGCTTCTCCCTATTTAATGATAAGTAGGGGCTATGAAATTAATCTTTACCATATTTAACCCTGGCCATACTGTGCTGGCAGATCTCATTCATAGTTGTAAACTAGATCCCAACACTGTGGGGTTTATTTACTAAAGAGGGCAACATTAGTCACAATTCTGCAGAGAAACCAATCAGCTTCTAACCTCAGTTTGTTTAATTAAGCTTTAGCAATAAAACCTGGAAGCTGATTGGTTTATCTGCAGAATTGTGACTAGTTTTGCCCTCTCTAGCTTTAGTAAATAAACCCCTATTCTGCAAAACCTGGGCCAGACTCTCTCTAGTCCATTCCAAGTGAACGCATGCGAGGCGCCAGATATTGCCCATCCACTATGTCCCCTCGCATAACGTCACAAAATGTATAGTAAGAGTGTCAAAAGTGGAAATACACTTTAAAGCATGTCTAAAGCCTGAACTGTTTTTTGCAGTATTGGATAGAGTAGGGAATGGTAGGCTTGACAAAAGAATGAAGTGCTGCAAAAATAAATTTCTTAGCAAAATCATAGCTCCCGACTATCCCTCTTATTATTATCATTATTATTATTATTTGTGAAATTCTCCTTTAAAGGGGTGTGGTAGGGGGTGTGTCCCATGCCTACATACGTTTGCTAATAGGTGTTCCTCATTTCCATCTACAAAAGAGGTGTGCAAAACCTCTAAACACATTTCACCCAAAAAGTTGCCCTGTTCAAAATCACGGGGATGCTAATGCATCCTGCTGCATTCCAGCTATTGGCAGGCCCCACCATGCTGCTTTTCTCATCTATTAGTCAAGATCAGGGATGGACTTCTATAATCAAATGGTTTCAACTCTGCCATTAGGGTGGGGGTTTGCTTCTGACTTTTCACCCATACCCATGATGAGCTGGAACTCCATATCAACTCTTGTAAATGCAACGTTTCAACTGCTTCCCGACCGCGCGCCGTCTTTTCACGGCGGCAGTCGGGGAGCCCTGCGCGAATCGCCGTAAATAAGCGGCGATTCGCATTTGGCCACCAGGGGGCGCGCACGCGCGCCCCCGCCACACTCCTGGGGAGTGTGCCCGCGGCTCGGGCGAACCCGATGTCCGCCGGCGAGCCGCGATGAGCGGCTACAGGGAAAAGAACGGGGAACCGCCGATGTAAACACGGCGGTTCCCCGCCCTGTCAGTGGGGCATGAGAGATCTACTGATCCCTGTCACTGGGATCAGTTAGATCTCTCATGCCCATGTTAGCCCAACCCCCCCACAGTAAGAACACACCCAGGGAACACTATTAACCCCTAGATCGCCCCCTGCAGGTTAACCCATTCACTGCCAATGACATTTATACAGTAATCAGTGGACATTTAAATTTCTGATCGCTGAATAAATGTCATTGGTCCCAAAAAAGTGTCAAAATGGTCCGACATGTCCCCCCCAATATCGCATTACCGCTAAAAATCGCAGATCGCCGCCATTACTAGCAAAAAAAAATAAATAAATAAAAACCCCAGAAATTAATTCTCACCATCCGTAAACGCGGCCACTTTTGCGCAAACCAATCAATAAACGCCGATTGCAATTTTTTTTATCGCAAATATGAGGAATTATATAATTCGGCCAAAAACGGTGAAAAAAATGTTTTTTTATATTTTTTTTTTTTGGATTTGAATTTTAGCAAAAAGTAAGAAATTTGGGTTTTTTTGCAAAATGGTCGCTCTTCTTTTGTTTATAGCGGCGATAAGAAATGACGCAGAGGCGATCAAATACCACCAAAAGAAAGCTCTATTTGTGGGGAAAAAAGGACGCAAATTTTGTTTGAGTGCAACGTCGCACGACCGCGCAATTGTCAGTCAAATCGACGCAGCGCCGAATCACAAAAAGTGCTCTGGTCCTAAAGCTGCAAAACCTTCCGTTTGGTAAGTGGTTAATTATTACTGTACTTAGGTCAGTGTGCCTCTCTCTTTATTTCTGTTGTTTGACTATGGTTTATCCCAATAATGTTTTGCAAGAAGGCTAAAGGACCAGTACCTGTTAAAGGTTTTAG
>BLSH010091563.1:618353-635934 GCA_018402905.1 Glandirana rugosa
GTTCTGTGTGAATAGAAACATGAGGAGTGGACCAACGGCGGTGTGTACGAACTGTGGTAGACTTGGATTATTCAAATAGAACCAGAGTAGTCTGGTGTCCTGTAGCAAGGTCATTAGGTATGACACAGTTTGAAGATGATTTTAGAACAGTTCTATGGCCTCTACCGTTAATTAATACTTTTCAGACCCATTTTGAAGATGATCTCCATTTTTGCATTTTTTATGTTTTATGCTTCCAGAAGGAAGCCTCTTCTAAAGAAGATGCACAAGTAAGCCTGCAAACACTTTGCTGAAGACAAGCAGACTAAGGACATGGATTACTGGAACGATGTCCTGTGGTCTGATGAGACCAAGATAAACTTATTAGGTTCAGATGGTGTCAAGCATGTGTGGCGGCAACCAGGTGAGGAGTACAAAGATAAGTGTGTCTTGCCTACAGTCAAGCATGGTGGTGAGAGTGTCATGGTCTGGGGCTGCATGAGTGCTGCTGGCACTGGAGAGCTACAGTTCATTGAGGGAACCATGAATTCCAACATGTACTGTGACATACTGAAGCAGAGCATGATCCCCTCCCTTTGGAGACTGGGCCGCAGGGCAGTATTCCAACATTATAACAACCCTAAACACACCTCCAAGATGACCATTGCCTTGCTAAACAAGCTGAGGGTAAAGGTGATGGACTGGCCAAGCATGTCTCCAGACATAAACCCTATTGAGCATCTGTGGGGTATCCTCAAGCGGAAGGTGGAGGAGCATAGGGCCTCTAACATCCACCAGCTCCGTCGTCATGGAGGAGTGGAAGAGGACTCCAGTGGCAACCTGTGAAGCTCTGGTGAACTCCATGTCCAAGAGGTCTAAGGCAGTACAGGATAATAATGGTGGCCACACAAAATATTGACACTTTGGGTCTAATTTGGACATTTTCACTTAGGGGTTTACTCACTTTTGTTTCCAGCGGTTTAGACATTAATGGCTGTGTGTTGAGTTATTTTGAGGGGAAAGCAAATTTACACTGTGATACAAGCTGTACACTCATTACTTTACATTGTAGCAAAGTGCCATTTCTTCGGTGTTGTCACATGAAAAGATATAATAAAATATTTACAGGGGTGTACTCACTTTTGTGCGATACTGTATATCCATGTAGCCTTGACCCTGAGTGTTAGTGATTAGTATATATACTGTATATACTGTATGGTGCCCTCAGTGAGGTGGACTAGCTCTGAGGAAGGGAGTTTGCCTCCTGAAACGCATCAGCTGTCCTACCACAGAGATATGTCACCCTTGATGCTGCAGATGTATATGACATGCCTTTTATCCTTTCATGTTTGTGATTATGTTTTTGGCATTTTGTAAATTAATTTTTAAGGCGGCCAAAGGTAATGCACTGGGCGTTTGCACCCTCCTTTTTTTGTTTCTAGTGTTTTGGAGTTTCCCCACTCAAGGAGATCAGCATCACCAACATTATTATTTCTACAGAGTGAGAGCAGAGGTTTTACAGTCTTTTTAATGACTGGGAATTGACGTCACCCCATGGAGTTACTATGGGGCTACTGGTGCCTCTTCTGAACCCGCCTACACAAATAAGCCACCGCTAACAGCTCAGCATTGGACCAAACCGGAGCAGCTTCAGTAAACAAATGTATAGCGACTTTTGCTTTACAGGGCTAAACAGGTTAGTCTTAAATTGTGGCTGCAAGTAGATTTAGAGATTTTAGTTTAAAGTTGAACTTCTATTTTAAAGCCTTACAATCTATTATTTGCTCCCATTTGGTCTGTTAAATACACCATTGAAATTGTATTGTTATATTGTTCAACAAGTGCAAAAAAACACCTGCTGATCTTGCCATAAATCTTTTGAGCTGTTACAGTAAGTTCCTCTGCTGCAATCTTATTAGTTTGTACTGTTGCCATTTCGCTCTGCAGACTACAGAACAGCTCCTCCCTATGTTGTGGAAAGGAGGAGCAGGGGAGATATTCTATTGTAGCACCCTGGTTCTAAGCAGGGCTGCTAACAAATTTAGTTGTGCTAGGTGGTAACTAGCCTGGCTAATTGGTAGTGGATCCACTGACTTTTGCCCAAAGCCTAAGTCTGATGTGTAGTCCCTCTCTTCTGTCACAAGGTGGCATTGCTGCTTCTGACAGTAGAATGATGGAACACAGTTAACACAGGTTATGAATGGATATTCTGTCTCAGCCAATCAGCAGGGGGTTTCTTTCGGCCGCCAAGCATGCTGGGATAGGCTTTTTTTTCAGGAGGAGTCAGGTGAGCAGGTTTCTTTGGCACCTGGATGGCTGCCTGGGTGGCTGTGTGCCGCATGGCTCCGGGTTGCTAGGTCAGAAGCCTGATGCCTATCCTGAGAGCACCTAGCTGCTAGGCCTGATCGAGGCCTATCCAGGAATCCAAGCAGCAGCAGAGAGTTAGGCTGTGAGTCAGAGGCCTAATCAAGTTGAGGAGGTTCTGCCTGATCAGTGCCAGTGGTAAAGGAAAAGCAGTTGCCACTCCTGTTACCAGAGGCAGGTGTCGAGAGGATGGAGGTCTGAAGGAGTACCAGAGCAGCCCATTCACTAGCCGGGGACGGTGAGGATGTAGGAAAGCTTTAGTAGTCTAATGTCGGAATCCTGCAGGAGGCGTGGGTGCACCTTGAAGATAGGTACAGTGGGTAGCTGTGAGTCAAGGCAGGGACCCAGCGGGAGATGTGAGATGGGAGTGAAGATCTACTGGGATCTAGTGGGATACTGTGAGAAGTGAGCAGAGATCTACAGCGAGATACTATGAGTTACGTGCAGATCTACAGTGAAGCATTGGAAGTGTAGTGTTGCTATAAGAGACAGCAGTTGCCACAAAAGTACAAATTGCTGGATTCAGCTTAAAGGCCCTTTTTCAGTATCGCTGTAAGCTTATTTCTATTTTTGTATGGAGAGCCTGCCTGTTTGCATATTGCATTTGCCTAAGGGTGTCCTGGCCCTAACCCTCTCTCCCCCAGTTCTTGTTAAGAGACAATAAATCTCTTTTTGTTCATTTCAAAAGTGACTGGCGCCCAATCATTCCACCTTGCACTACACCCACCATGCTTAGTAACCAGCACCTTGAGGAAGAATGTCGGCTGTCCCTGACTCTGGAGGTCACCATCAGGCCTTTGGAGGTCGAGGCCATCGCTACACTATATACATCCTAGAGGGACAACGCTGCTCATCCATATACATACATTATATAGTACAGTAGGTTCAGGAAGTGTGGTAGAATCACTAGGTGAAAATAAAGGGGAAAAGCCTTTAAAAAAAGAATCATGCAGCTGTCACATGACTAGCTCACCATATACCTCACAATCTGACACACCATTTCAGATTTACCAGAACTATGTAATATGAGGACCTACCTAAACTATGCAATCAATTTATATTCAATCAAATAGGCCCTTCTACTATACAGTTTTGGCAGATCTAAAGTAGATTATAAGGTGTATGGTGAGCATAAAGGCATATACAGACAGCTCAAATTTCCTGCAGCAGCCGAAATTCAAGCTGTGAGTGGCCCTCCAATCACCACCTGGCTCAACAAAGGTAAATTTAAAATTTGAGTGATCCCAGTGGAAAACTATTGGCCAAACAGTGATTGCATCCTACCACAGTTCAGCAGAGCCATTGTTCTCAGGCAGCCATTGATGCAGCAGCTGACTGAATAGAATAGCAAACAAAAGATATTTCTCCACCCATTTTGTTAGTGTGGATGGAGGAATCAATTGATTTTCTCTCATTAACCCTAGAGTTAAATAAGAGAAAATTGAGTCATGTATGGTGGCTTTAAAGTGATATTATAAGTACGGTTTTGTTTTTTTTCACAAAAATAACAAACATGTTATACTTACCTGCTCTGTGCAAAGGTTTTGCACAGTGCAGCCCTAATCGCCCTCTTCTCGGGCCCCCTGCTGGCGCTCCTGGCTGCTCCCCCTTGACCAGTGCCCCCAAAAGCATTTCTCTTGCTATGGAGGCAATGGTGCGTCCATAAGACACATAGAGTCCTAGCTCGGGTCCACCCTCTGCTCTCTCCTCATTGGCTCATTGGTTGTGATTGACAGCAGTGAGAGGCAATGGCTTCCGCTGCTTTCTCAGCCAATGAGGAGATAGACCTTGAACAGCCGAGGCTCCCGTGCACATCACTGGATAGAGAGGGGCTCAGGTGAGTATTAAGGGGGCTGTGAGGAGAGCAGCACACAGGTTTTTTACTTTCATGCATAGAATGTAAGAAGGTAAAAACCTTCAGCCTTTACAACCACTTTAATACTAAGGCAAAGATGACATGGTCTTCTTTTTTTTCCTTTAGAAAAAGTTTTTATTTGAAGCAAAGAGTCAGTACAATATACTCAGCGAACAGAAATAGAGGGCAGATGACATACAAAATGGGATCATTTACAACGTAACTTAGTTACAACAGTACAATGCTTGCATTGTCATGCTTACTTGAGTAAACGGCCGTTATCCAGTGGCCTCTACGAATTGTCTAACGTACCCGATCATCGTCTAGTCTTTCCAGGCTATTCATCTGCTATATCGAAAAGGCTGTAGATGTGACTTTGCGCTCCGTGCTGTGTCTAAAGAGGGGTGGGATATAGACCCTCGAATTTTGTGAGGGGGGTTGGAGCCCGAGTTCTAGTGTGGTCCGAGTATTTTGAGGCATTATGTGTTTTGTTAGGGAGGGAGAGGGGCGGCCTACGAGTGACGTGTTGTCTATCCTGTGAAGGGGGCCGTGAGCGATAGGATGACGTTGTGTAGGAATGTATGGGCTGGATCCTAATTTGTATGAGAATGTGTTTTGTAATTAATAGTGGTCGGTCATTTGCTGGAGAGGGTGTGGAAAAAGGGAAGGAAAAAGGGGGGGAGGAGAGGTGAAGAGAGAGAAAAAACAGAAAAAGAGGGAGGGTGGGAGAGAGGAATAGATAGGCAATGGATTCCGTACGGGTCCCGTAGGTCCCCACCAACGGACCCCCCAGGAGCCCGGGTTGGGATCTAGATCAGGCTACCATGGGATGGCCTAGTGACAGGTCATCATGTTATCATGGACGCGTATTCTTCTGTAGTTTTAAAATGTGTCCAGCAGGCCCATGTGTGGGAAAATTAGGATGGAGAGTGCTTGGCAATCTGTATTAGCTCTTCCATTTCTGCAATGAGGTTGACACGGGAGAGCCATTCGTGGATTGTAGGGGGAGACGAAGATCTCCAACGGGCGGGGATGCACATTTTGGCAGCATTAAGTAAATGTGGTACAAGAGTTTTCCGATACACATGCGTTGGTAGAGTCGAGTGATGGAGAAGGGATTGTGCCGGAGTACAGTCTAGGGGATATGTGGAGATCTTGCCAGTCAGGTCGTGCACTCGGGTCCAGAATTGTTGCAATGCTGGGCAGGTCCACCAAATATGTAGTAGGGTACCAGACTTACTGGAGCATCTCCAGCATGTTTCAGGTATAGCTGGGTTGTACCTATGTAGGAGCTGTGGAGTCCTGTACCAGCGTGTAAGTAACTTATAGCTATTTTCTTGAATTGAAACGTTAAGCGAGCATTTGTGGGCTAAAGTGAACATTTTTTCCCACTGCTCATCCGAAAAAGTCGTTTGCAAGTCCCTCTCCCAACTTGGGCACATACTGCCTGAGTTAGAAGGAACCGAGGTGAAGAGCATATTGTGAATTGTGGAGACCAGGTGGCTTTGTGCTGTCGTTTGGGAACAAAGATTCTCAAAGGGGGTTAGGGGTCTGGAGATAGCTGAATCCCTGTTAGTGTCTTTTAGAAAGTGTCGGATTTGGAAATACACCCATGGCGCAATTGGAGTGTTGGGATCGCATGTCTGGATTGATTCTCGGTTTAGTATAGCTCCATCTTTGTAGAAGTGTGAGGCATACATGTCGGGAAGGGGCCACACTCCATGCAAGAACCGGTTGGACATTCCAGGAGGGAAAGCAGGGTTGAGCTTGAGTGGCGTGAGGGGGCCCGGGTTGGTTGAAAGGTCTGTTCTTCTACAAATCTCCTTAAAGCAACCCAATGTGGCGCTAATAAGGGGGTGTTGTTTGAGAACGGGAGCGACTGCGTGTGCGGGTATCCATGGTATTGATTTAAGTGGTGTCTGGGAGAAGGAATTATCTATGTGAACCCAGCTCTTAGATTTTACGTGAGTGTTCCAATTGACTATTCTTGTCAAGTGGGAAGCCCAGTAATAATGTCTAAGGTCTGGTAGTCCTATGCCCCCCTTAGATTTAGGTTTGATTAGTTGTGTCTGGCTAATCCTGGGGCATTTGTGTTTCCAGAGGAAGGTGGAGCAGCATCTACGGAATGATGCAAAGAAGGTTCGAGGGAGTAGGATTGGGATTGTTTGAAGCAGGAAAAGAATACGGGGTAGAATGTTAATTTTGAGTATCGCCGCACGACCAAACCAGGAGAAATAAGGTTTATCCCAGTTTTTCAGGTCTTCTGTGACCGTGTTTAGCAAGGGCAGAAAGGCAATTTAGAAAAGGTTCTAAGGTGAGCACGAAGAGGAGGGGGGAGAGAGGGCATCCCTGACTCGTCCCGTTGTGTATGGAGAAGGCATTTGACAGGTGGCCATTAAACCGAACCCGGGCGGTGGGCGTTGTATACAAGGACATGATGTAATTAAACATCACACTCCTTACTCCAATGTGTTTCAGAGTTGCCCCCATGTAGTCCCAGGCCAGCCTGTCAAACGCCTTCTCCGCATCCAGGGAAAGAAAGAATCCCCTGAGCCCTTTCGTGCGTATCCAGTGTTGAACGTTAATGGCGGTAGTCGTGTTGTCCCTGGCCTCACGGCCCGGGACAAAGCCTACCTGGTCATTCTTAATTAGGGAGGGGAGTAGTGGTAGTAAACGATTCGCTAATATTTTCGTGAATAGCTTAATATCAACGTTCAATAAGGAAATCGGCCTATAGCTTGTGACCGAGGTGGCATCCTTATCTGCTTTTGGGACTACTGTGATGTGAGCTTCCAAGAGGCGGTTAAATGGGAGGGTGGAAGATGGGATCGAATTGAAAGCCGAGAGAAATGGGGAGGATAGGGTGTCACTGAAAGTTCTGTAATATGCCAATGTGAGACCATCCGGGCCTGGGCTTTTACCTGGCTTAGTTTGTTTCATCGCATTTTTAAGTTCAAGTTCCGTAATAGGCCTCTCAAGAAGCTGGGCTTCCTCAGGGTCTATTGGGGCTGGGCAATATTTGAGGAGGAATTCACCAATGGCCGTCTTGTGTTTAGTCTGCTCGTCGGGAGAAGTACTATGTCTGGGGAGATTATAGAGATTCAAATAATATTTCTCAAACTGGGAGGCGATGTCAGTGATTTTTGTGAATGTTCTACCGTGCGAGTCTTTTTTTTTTGTATAGCTCTGGCCAGGAATTTGCCACATTTATTGCCAAATTCATAAAAAAGTTTATGACTTAGAATAAATTTTCTGTTGGTTTTGCGATCTATCTCCTCTCAAAGAAGTTCCCGCGCGTGTGTGAGGTCTTTATAGTCCCGGTTGGATCGAGACCTTTTGTGGGCCCGTTCCAGGGTATGAATTTTGCGTATCAGGTCTTCCATAAATTTTTGTTTTTCTTTTTTGCGAGTGGCTTGGAGTGCTAAAAAGCGACCCCTAATCACACTTTTGTGAGCCTCCCACTGAGTGAGGGGGTGAACGTCTGGGGTGTTATTCTCTCGAAAGTATCTTGTGATACTATCTTGAATATGTAGTTTGTCTGGGACCGCCACTAGGAGAGACGAATCGAGTCGCCAAATTTTGGTGAAAGAGCGTTCTTCGGGGAGGGATAGGGTAATGGTGATCGGATGATGATCCGAGATGGTCATCGGTTCGACGGATGCATGTGTGAGGAGAGGGAGGTCTTTTTGTGACAGAAACAGATAATCAATCCTAGAATATCGGTTATGGGGAATGGAGAAATAAGTGTAGTCTTTCGTGGTGGGGAATAATGTACGCCATGCATCGTGGAGCAGGAGGTCCTGAAGCTGGATCTTTATTTGGCGTAAAGCTCTAAATGGAAGATAGGAAGTGTTGGAGGACGTGTCGAGCAGGGGGTAAAGAGCAACATTGAAGTCTCCCCCAAAGATTGTGAGACCTGATTGGAATGTAATTAGCGTCTGGGTGACTTTCCGGAAAAAGCTGACTTGGGATTTGTTGGGGCTATAGATATTTGCGAGTGTGACGGGGGTAGTGCCTATGAGACCTTTAAGAAAGATATATCTCCCTTCCTCGTCCGATGACATGGTCTTCATTGTAGAATTGTGGAAATTAATGTCAGGCTACTATTCATACAGAGCCAGCTAGTCAGTGTCAATACCTAAATAGTCTCCTGAAAGAAAAAGTCTATATTTTTCTAAGTTCAAGTGGTTGCAGCTCAGTAGACGGAGTAAGCCCTAAAGCAAGCATTGGATTTTCACTTGCCCTTGCATATGTCTGCATTACAAAACACTATAAAATGCTTGCCAAAGTGTGGTGCAAACTTTCCCTCTTGGAGAAACAATTGTAGGGTTACTAATTTTGTACTAGTTTGGCTAATTCCAAGTAAACAGCAAAATGGGTAGTATGCAGTCAAAAATGAACTTATACACCGAATGGCATACTGAAGAATAAACAAGATTTGCTATTTCTGCCTCCTCACTATTATAATGCAGCTCATGATGACCCTCCTGCCCCCCAACCTCCTTCCCATTATTGTCCTTGATGACAATAGGTAGTCAGACCATAAAGCTGAACTGTTGCATGCTCACAAAATTATTAAAACTTACATCCAGCATTACCCTCAGTCTTAAAAAGTTGTACAGGCTTCTCTCCTGTACTGAAGTTATTTACTCTTACTCTGATTTCACTGCACAATGTAAGCTTCTCTGGTAAGAGACCAGCAAGAAGAGCAGCTTCAGGGAACCCAATGTCATAATCAGTACCAGCAGGGAGGAAAACTGCGGGACCCTGGATTAAGGTATGCAATACTTTGTTCTATCCCATTTCATAAAAAAATTTCAAGGCAGCACTCTACTTACACAGAGTTCTCTCCTTGTTACACCACAGGTAAGTATCTTCTTCTTCGCCCAACATTAGCTCCTTTAGCATTTCTGAGGCGGAGCTGCAAAACAGGTGCTGGACTCCACCAGCTTGCAATCTGTCACTCTCCTTCATGACTCTGCTGACACACACTTTTTCCAATCTTGACAGAACTTCAGTCTTGTGTTCAGAAAAGTTAACACTGTACTTCTTCTCCTTGAGACATCTCTCTCCCATGACTTCCAGGCCAGGTCCCTAAGAAATCCCTTACCACAGCCAGACCCAAGTTGGAGTACCGACCAATAGGGAAGGCATCCAAGCACACTGATCCCTTCACTACCAGGGACCGCCACTACCTCCACCAAGTTACTCGTTTCTGGTCAGTTGGCTGCTATGTGTAAAACTCAGTAAGGGTTAACTCAGCTTCACACGCTCATGTAGACCTCTCCTTCCCAAAACCCGTTATAGTGAATGAGTGCTCTTCCCAGAAAATGTTTTGGAATGCACAACACATACACCGCTAAATGACCTTGAATGAACTCAGACTAGGCAAAGCTCTTCATCAACTGAATTATTTTACTTAAAACATTTTCTACATGTACAGCATAACATTACTTCCCATTCTTCACAGTCAATAACAATATCCCCAGGGTGCCCCCTAGTGCCCCTTCCTGGTGGTCTGGCTCATATCTTTGGTTTAATTAAATCAATCCTTCACAAGCACAATGCCCATTTTCTGGAAACCCAACCAGGTTTCCACTGAGGTACCTGTAGGAGAAAAGAGTACAACTATCTAGCAGCACAAGCTCTCCTCACTCTTCCCATACACAGACTGACCAAAGACTACCTCCCCCAATATTTATATATTTTTATAATAATTATAAGCCAACACAAAGGGGCAGTATCATGAACACCAAAAAGTAGACTGGCAGCACACCTAACTCTTCCTTGATCAGGAGGCACCATAACCCAATACAGTTACCATGAACATTACAAAACTGATGTAAACATAACACATAGCGTAAAAAAATGGAACATTACAGTGAAGTCGAAAAAACAGCCTAGACATGCGGTAGAGGAGCAGGGGCTGTTGGCAAATTTTGTGATCTGTTTAAGGGACTTAGAATTAAAAATGCCTCCTTGGCTAGTTGCTACTGCTGGAGATATAAGTACCTCCAGTTCCCTGGACCTGTTTGTCGTGAGTTCCATTAGCTAGATAAGCATGTACTTGGTGAAACCTCCCCAGATGGAAAGGTTGCAGATCAACGTGTGGAAGAAAAAGCTTTACTGTCTCCGCAAACCAACCTGCAACAATTTGTGTACTATGGAATGTAAGTGGTAGCAGAATTTTCCTTTTTTTTTAGTCAATGACATTCAAGACGGAAGTAAAGCAAGGAGGTTCCCCATAAGGTTCTCCAAGCACAGATTATTCACATACCACTTTAGCAGTTCAAAGATATCAAAGTAAAAAACAGCAAACAATTTACAGGGGAAAAGGACACCAAAAGTTTATCCGTTAGCAATCAGCACTGTGCTGTCAAAGACTGAGAGCTCTGAGGAGAAATAGAAGGAATAGTTGTGTCAGGCTCTGGATTTGAACCTAAGCACCAAAAAGTATCAATTCTTTTGTGCTGTGCTAAAGGTCTGGGTGGGGATTAGTCTATTCGTTGTGCTGTCTTTAGGAAGTCAATGACTGCTTCACCGCTTCCCACAGACTGGGAGGTCCGAAATACTACAACACAAAAAATACACAAGGGGTGCGTGGCCTAGTGCATTATCCTCCATAAAATGTAATGATTAAATAACAGTAAGTAACATAGTCACAAACATAGACTTGAATACAGGCATATCAGAAGACCACCATCATCAATGTATGTTCAATGTCTATTCCACAACCAAGGGGGCTGTCTCGAGATGGCAATGGCTGACGCGTTTCGAGGTGAACCTCTTCCTCAGAGCCATCAGCAAATATGTTTGTGAGTATGTTACTTACTGTTTTTTAATCGTTAAATATTATAGAGGATAATGCACTAGGCCACGCCCCCTTGTGTATTTTTTCTGGATTTGAACCTGCAACCTCTGCAGTGCCTGACTGTAGATCTTCTCATTGTGCCACTGAGATGCTGTCAGCTTCTTGCCTGATCTCTTGCCTTGCCTTGTCTCTTGTTTCTGGTGAACCTTGAACTCTTTCTCCTCCCATGAATTTCCTGATTTAAGTAATGTCTCTGCACATCCTGCTTGCCAGTTTATTGTGCTCTCTCCAGCCAATATCCTGCCCCTTTGTGTACTTGTAGGTATCCTTATCACCACTACCATCCATTCCTCCACTATGCTTCGGCTGGATCCCAATCTGAAACCTCTTGTTACCAACCTTTGTCTTGTTTACTGACTATGTTTCTGCTTGATCCCTATATGCAACATAATTCTGAATGTATACTACAGAATAACACATGCAAAATAGAAATACTTACTTAGAAACTGAAGGGTAATAGAGCATAGCAACTCCTTCTATACACAGCAGAACTGCCAGACCCCAAGTCATTATATGATAAAGGACAATTGTGCTGCAATACAAAAATAAAAGTAAAATGTACTTTATTTTAAAGCAAATGGTTATTTCACAATTATTTTATACTCATTCCCATTTTAAAATAACATTATTTTTTAAAGTTACATTTGTTGACCAAATGTAATATATTTTGCCATGCTCCTTCTAAACTTTTGAAGGCTTACTTAAAAGTGCACGTTTGAGAGAGATTTATGTAGGCAACCATTGCTGACTGCTCCTTTAAGATGAGTATACACGTTCAGTTTTTTTTTTTCGTTCAACCAGCGAGAAAAACTGACAGATTCCCTCATCAACACAAATGATTTGTGATGCAGAGATCTCTCCTCCTGAGCTATTCTATTCTGACTGGAAGGAATCCCCTATCTTCACATATATACACTTTAGAATGGCTGCCAAACTGATGCTTCGGCTCCAATACATTCTGCTGAAAGGTCATGAACAAGTATAGTGATAAGGAACTGTCACTTTTCTGACACTTATTTCTGTATACTTGTTCCAGGTCTTTGACTCAAAAGTAATGAAGCCATACACAGTCAACCAACTAACATTTTTATAAGATCCTCAATGGCAGCCACATATTCAGCTTCATTACTGGTTTACTTTAAAGACTTCCTGTAGTGAGATAAAATTGAGGGCTGCCATAGTTGGCCTCCTTCAAAGTATACTAGATGTCAGTCTGTCTTCGTCATCAATATTTCTGAATTAGTGATCTGCATACTAATTCCTGGTAAGAGCCTCAGAAAGTTCTGAAGCCGCTAGTTCAGTTATATAAATACTCAACTAGCATTGTGAGGCTCACTTGTGGAACCTGTGGGCTTCTAACTGGTGCCCTAATTCACACTATTGCACTGATGCATGTTTTGCATTTACATGTGCACTGTAATGAAATTGTGTGTCTTAAATCAAATGACTTGCAGGTCAATATACCCCAAATGCAGCATGCAGAACATTTTAACTTTGCTGTGTAGCATTTTATTGAGAATGTGTCTTCTTGGAAAATAGGATTTTTGATTTACAGTAAAATCTTGTACTTGGAGTTCATTACGGGACACAGTAGAAGTATTCAGGTTCATAGGGGCTATGCTGCTGAAGGGGTCTGTACACATGCCATGGCAAATTTAATGTGGCTTGTCAGGTTTGACAGGCATCACCGCCTGTCAAACTCACCCAATTGAAGTCAAGCGTAAGCAAAACACTCAGCACAATGTTGTAGCACTCTAATCACACTAAAAATTCCAATTTGGCCAAAAAACAGTAAAAAGAAAGCAAGTATTAAGAAGGCATCAGTATTGCCTTTGGATCGCCAGAAAGCCACTGCTTCACTACTCTCTTAAACTTAGACTGCCACCCAAGTAAACATGGCCTAAAAAAAGCTGCCTGCAGAACCATATGACCGGAGCTGGCATCAACTGAGGTCTGATCACCACCTGGTAAAACTTAACAAAAGTGTGAACAGAAGATCAAGTTGCAGTCTTGCAATGTCCAAAGTTGAAAAGTCCAAGAATCACTAACCAATATGGTGGAGCTTGCGTTAGCAGGAAAAGGGGGAACCTTGCTCGTGAGGCCATAAACCTGAATGATGAGCTGTCGAATACACCTAGCAATGGTGGAATAAGAAGCAGGCTGTCCCTTATAGGGACTTTCAAGAACAAGAAGACATGGTAGAACATTGTCCTGGTTAAGGTGAAATGAAGAAATCTCCTTGGGAAGAAAAGAACCCTGGGCTTTAAAACCACCTTATCCTTATGAAGCACAAGAAAGTGTTCTATATAAGTTAAGGCTGACAACTTGCCTCATAAAAGTGATGGTGAAGGGACAGCCAACCTTACAAGTAAGGGAAAACAAAAGAGTATCCCTAAAAGGTTCAAAAGGGAATTTCTGAATAATTAGAAGATTCAGGTTGTGATCCAATGTAGACACTGGACAACTTCCTGGGACTAAACGCAGGCAAGCAGACATACACCTTCCAAATGCAATGATAAACTTTGGGAGAAGTAAATTTAAAAACCTCTATAAACCTGAATATATATCTTGTGTTTAATAAGGTACAATTAAGAAATACTACATTTAATTCCTGTGCATTTTACGTATGCTAAAAATAATGGCGATACATCAAGCAATAATGAACTCTAATAGTTCTCTAAACATAAAAATCTCAATGACCTTTGGTTCTCTTAGTTATTATCTCAACTCAGAACATAAAAGACTATGTTGTTATACAAAACTTTTTTTATATAGTTTCCTATTTTGACTCATGTGAATTGCAGATGAGCTTGCTACTGCCTGAGGCTATTCAGATATCTCTGTAACATGTGAATAATGTGTGAATGAAGGCATGACCTCTCAAATTAAATTATTGGTATGCTGACACATTTTATAAAACTGCACTACAGAAATGAGAGGACATTTTTCACTACTTATTTAGAGAAGTAACCCAAATGACAAATTAAGATAAAACTGCAACCAGTAACCTTGTACACACTATTGTAGTGTGGCACCCCAAAGCACCTTCTGAGAGCACTTGCATTACACTGCACACTAATATTAAATTAAATGTTCTTTAAAATGAATGGGCCTTATTTAGGGTTGCCACCTTTTCGCCAAGCCAAACCCAAACACTTTAGCGGCGCACAAGATTTTTTTCCTGTATTATACACTATAGCAGGGATATGCAATTAGCAGACCTCCAGATGTTGCAGAACTACAAATCCCATGAGGCATAGCAAGACTCTGACAGCCACAAGCATGGCACCCAGAGGCAGAGGCATGATGCGATTTGTAGTTTTGCAACAGCTGGAGGTCCGCTAATTGCATATCCCTGCACTATAGGATTGTAAAAGTTCTGGGACACCTTTGGGTGCCCCAAAGAGAGTAGTAATGCGTGCCGAAGCGTGTATGTGGCCAAATTGTGTTAACAGTGGAAGGGGCATTGTTTAAGAAAACAAAAGCATTCTTGTGTCCATGAAATAATCTTACTTTGCTGTGCCACAAGTAAGTGTTTCATGGGCATATATAAACCTCAGCACAATCATTGAGTGCTGGTTCACACTGCTGCGCTGTGCAAGATTGCACGCGATTGGCACTGTAGCGCAAATCACATGCGATGTCAGTGCAATGCAATTCAACCATACAGATAGTATGGCTGAATTCACATCACATTTGGACCAAACTCACACAGGACCCTTTTTTTGGTCCGCACCAGAATCTAATCGCATGGGTGTTCACACCCATGCGATCTGATTCCTGTCCGAACTGTCAGTTCGCAGTGCGATATGCGAGCTGAAATGGGGGTGTCATTAACAATGTGTTGACATTCCCAGCAGTTCGCATATAGCAATGTGAACTGTAATGCAAGTTGGGTGCGATGCGGGAACCCGCAATGGATTTGCAGGGTTCCCGCATCACACAAGTGTGAACCGAGCCTAAGGCTGGGTTCACACTATTTCTGCATACGGTTCACAGCAGGGGTCCGGTGCATCTTCATTCACTGATTCACCTCCGATTTAAGCCTGAATTTTGGGCTGAATTTGGACCTGAAATGGACCAAAAGATGCACAAGACTCCTGTGCAAATTCACACTGGAGATGAACCGGCTCCATAGAGAGCCGGTCACAATCTCCTGCTATTGCAAATCAGATGTGGGAAACCCCTTCCAATTCGCAATGGTGTGAACCCAGCCTTAAAAAAATAAAGGCTATGACCTCATACAGCCCCCATATGACAGGTCACAGCCTAGAGACCCCCCCCCCCCCCCTCCCAGCAGGACACAAGTCTGTGCTACTCCTGACACCTGGAGAGCATGGAATAATGAGGGACCCCTCCTCCACCCCAGGCACACTACACACCATCCGACATACCGAGCCACACACAATGTGGATACATTATTAGATGACCTCTACCTACCTCCAGAGCAGACACTTTAGCTGTGCTCCAGCCAGCACGACTGGTCTCTGCTACTAACCAAGAAGAGTGTAACCTGAGCTGGACGGAGGTGTCCTCTGTGATCAGACTCCTTACTGTGCTGTGCTGCCTCCATTCTCCACTGGGGGCACTACATCTTCTCTTCCTCATTAGGCAGCAATGGAGAAAGCCGCAATCCTGTTTTAAATAATTTGTCCGATTTTGAGATGAACTCAAAACTTGACACAGGCTTCAAATTCCGAACTGTCCGGGTCAAAAGTGGCAACCCTAGCCTTATTGCAAAACAGGTTAACGCATGTGCATTTAACTCACAGCAGTGGACTGGGCTAGTGTGAACCTACCATAATAAAAGCTTTTAGAGAAATCTACATGTGTATGACTAGCTTTACAGTTCACTTTAGTGACTTAGGTTTAATCTTTAACTATCACAGTACGAAATATAGTGATGTTTAGTTGTCATTGGTCTGTCCAGTTTCTAATTCAAATTGATTTAAAAATTCAGGAAAAACATCTCCCCCTTCCTTCCTATGGGTGATTTAGAAGTTGCAGAGGCATTTTTTGATTATAAAATGTGAACATCCACCTTTAACTGGAATCTGTTTTACTCTCTATGTATCTGTGCTATCGGTATGTGGCATCCTCCATCTGTTGCCCTGTGTGCATTATTATGATGCTTTTGTTTCTCTGTAGTGTCTTACCTAAGTTTTATTGGCTTACCTCTAAATAGGCTATTCCTACTTCAATCCATTATGAATGCTGCTGCCAGGCTCATCTACCTTAAAAACCTATCTGCGTCTGCTACACCCCATGTCAATCCCTCCATTGGCTGCCACTCAACCAACAAATTAAATTCAAGATACTAACAATAACCTATAAAGCCACCCACAACCTGGCACCCAGCTATATCACTAACCTAGTCTCAAAATACCAACCAAATCAATCTCTTCGCTCCTCCCTAGACCTCCTGCTCTCTAGCTCCATTGTCACCTCATCCCATGCTCGCCTCCAGGACTTCGCCAGAGCCTCTCCCATCCTCTGGAATGCTCTACCCCAATCTGTCCAACTTTCTCCTACTTTGTCCACCTTCAGATGATCCCTGAAAACTCATCTCTTCAGAGAAGCCCATCTGGCTCCCACCTAACAACTGTACATTTATCTTCTCCATCAGCTCTTCCCCCACAGTTATTACCTCTTGTATCTTTTGACCTTCCCTCTTAGATTGTAAGTTCTAATGAGCAGGGCCCTCTGATTCCTACTGTATTTAAGTGTATTGTATTTGTACTGTCTACCCTCAAGTTGTTAATCACTGCGGAAACTGTTGGCGCAATATAAATCCTGTATAATAGTAACATACGGAAACTGTTACAAGCACAGCTGACAGTGTCATAATGCAAACCCCTATCACTTTTTTCCTTGACAGTTTGGTTTGCATGTGGTATAAATGTAAACTACAATACAAAAGTAAATGTAAAAAGAAATTCATACTAAATTGCTAATACTAAATAATACCTAATTAATATATGTATAAACTGCATATGATTATTAAAAAGCATATTTTTTATGATTTGTCCAGTATACCTGGTAATGGTACTAAACAGGCCATAGCATTATAATTAGTGTTGAGCGAACCCGGACTGTAACGTTCGGGTCCGTACCGAACTTTCGGGTGTCCGTGGCACGGACCCGGACCCGGACATTTCAAAAATCGTTCGGGTTCGGTCCGGGGTTCTGCTATTTTACTCCACGTGTTGAGAAGCTGCAGGGCAGCCAATCAACAAGTGTTTCACTGGTTTGCCCTTAGAAGCCATCACAGCCATGCCTACTAATGGCATGGCTGTGATTGGCCGGTGCATCATGTGACCCAGCCTCTTTATAAGCTGGAGTCACAGTGCTGCAGTCACATGCTCCTTGGGTTAGTGTAGGGAAAGGTAGCTGACTGCGTGAGGGACAGATTTGAGACATTTTAAGACCTGATCCTGCATCCTGAGATAGATTACTTTACTACTGCTGTCTGTGCTGTTGCTCTGAGGACAGATAGCAGAAATTAGAGATTT
>BLSH010091563.1:652623-676566 GCA_018402905.1 Glandirana rugosa
AGACAGGAGAGAGAGAGAGGAGACAGGAGAGAGGAGACAGGAGAGAGAGAGAGGAGACAGGAGAGAGGAGACAGGAGAGAGAGAGAGAGAGGAGACAGGAGAGAGGAGAGAGGACAGAGGAGAGAGGACAGAGGAGAGAGAGAGAGGACAGAGGAGAGAGGACAGAGGAGAGAGAGAGAGGACAGAGAAGAGAGAGAGGACAGAGGAGAGAGGACAGAGGAGAGAGGACAGAGGAGAGAGAGAGAGAGGACAGTTCTGGCTCTTGCTCCCTCTAGTTTTGGCTCTAGCTTTGGCCCTCTAGGGGAACACTCTGAACCGGACCACTATCTCCTTTTATATCACACATGGCAAGTGGGTCGGACCCAGACAGGATCCCTCCAAAAAGACCAACAGACCAGGCAAAGCATTAACCCAAGCCCTCCCAGCTGGGACAGTACCCACTGACTGCTTTGGCCTGCTTACATGTTTATCTGCAACCATTCATATCTCTACATCCATTTAATGTCCTGAATTGCTTTTCTGAGCTTCCAGAGGCACAGCTCAGACAGGGGGGCTGAGTGTAATATGAGATCTGATTGGAGAGAAGGGACACATCCCCTCTACACAATCTCATAGGGAAACATGCACAGCTATGACGGTCAATCACAGGTTGTGTGCAGGAGACCCCCTCCCCAATTTCCTTCAACCCCTTGGAATCAGCACTACCTGTCAAAAATAACTCATGTACATAGCAGAGGAACCAGACTGCTGACAGAAATCACACTCAGTGTTTTGACTTGAGGCAAGCATAGTAGGATATGCTTTCTTCATTTTTCTTGTCATAGGTTTACAGCCACTTTAACAGCTTTAAAGTGAGCCTGACATGGACTAAAAAGGTGCCTTGGATATCAACAGTGCTGAAGTGTGGAAACTACTTGTGTCAGTCTTCAATGTACGTGGCCCTTTGGATCCTAGGTTTAGGCTGTAACTGGAGCCTCTCTAAGTTTAGCATTATGCTCCAACTCTCCTGATGCCAAATCCTGCTCTTTGTCATTTTGCTGTCAAATGTCAGAGCCTCTATTGTCCGCTTAGGTTCTATATGTAAATTTAAATAAATGGGTCTATAATTTTAGGTTTTATATCTGCTATAATTTGGTGGATCTCTATGCACAGTTGTACTCTAGTGAAGAAGGGAAAGATTTTAGAGGAAGCTTACTAAACATTATTTACATTTCTCAAAACCAAGGTAGGAATGGAAGAAACCACAAATTGTATACTGGAAAAGTTATATAAACAAACAAACAAACAACCAGCTACATAAAGCTCACAAAATCAAACATTTTATCGCAACAATTCCTAAGGAATGAAAATATTCAAACTTACCGCACTTCCAACACAAAAAGCAGCGTGTAAAGCATTGGTACTGTTAATTTCTGATATATTGCCAACAAATGATGGCGCAGATACCCATACCGTTGACCGAAGTATAACACCTGAAAAGACAATTACACGATGAGCATAAGGTAAATTAGACTAAAGTTCCGAGGCATTGAGGAAAAAAGGGTTAGGGATGTTTTTAGGTTTTCGCATTCTTGTTGAGGACCAAAAGGAAATGAATGGTCCAAAGTACCAAAATGAGCATTAATCTATCAACCTACTCCTACCTACTCCAACCTATTACCTAGTCGCTCACAGGAGTCAAACATCCTCAGTAAATCAGCTATCTGGGTAGCACAAACAATGACTAAGATCTTCCTCTAACACAGCTGATCGATCACGTTTCATAAGTTGACACATTATTGAGCATAATGGGTCAGCTCAAGAATTCAGATGCCTCAATGGGCAGGAAATATGTCTGCTTGCCTACACACAATCGAAATTATTTTTATTTAAAAGGTTGTGGGTCAATTCTGTTTTATTTATTTTTTTAAGTGTATGTGTTTTTGTGCTTTTTGCACAGTTGTTTTATTCTTGTTCTATTTTTTAATTTTAGTTTCTATGTATAATGTTTTACAAGTAAACATTTAATATTTGACAATGGATTATCAGACCATAACGGAGTAGCTTAAAAGATAGCACAGCAGTAGCTGCTACGCATTTATGTTACCTAATATAAAACTGGCCTGATAAGGAATGATTCATTGTGTGTGTAATAGAAAAGGCTTTACAGCAAAGTTAAGCCCAGGAAAACATAAAGAGGAGCCTCATGCTCCATCTGCAGGCTTGCAAGAAGAATGCTAAATTTTAATATGCAATATTTCAAATTTACCTGAATATATACAGATATATTTTTATTAAAGAAAAGTTTTTTGTACAATACAAAGGAAAACATTGTACAGAAAACAGAGCAATCAGGTTATATCAAACAATACATGCCTACGTCAATACAGTATAGTACATCCAGACATTCGTCAAGGGGTCTTGTGTCAGGGCCTGGATTTGAACCAAGAACCTCTGCTTTAGGTAATGTGTCTTCTTGCTAAGCTACCTGACATGCCGTCCATATTTTGCTACCACTCGTTATCGACCCTTGGCATGTTCCTCGACTATGCTTTTGCCTGATCCCAACCTGAAACTACTCATTACTGACCTTTTGACTTGTTTACTGACTACGCTTCTGTTTGATCCCTACCTGCTTACCCGCTATTGGAACCCAGCTTGCTCACCTCCTGGTGGGGTGATCCTGAGGACCGTGACCTGGTACTAACACACAGCAAAATCAATCTCCACCATCAGGAGCTCTGGTGAATATCGGTTAGAACTTGGACTACGCAACTCAGATGAGCCCACGTCATTCACCAGGGTGACTGCTTGTGTACCTATCCTGCTGGTCGGTGGCAGTTCAGCTACTGCTATAGCAACTAGTCTTCAAGCCTGACCCCTGATCATGAAAATTTGCTCTCCACATAAATCAGTGGCCAGCGGTAATGGCTAGAGATGGAGATGAGGGCTTTGCTATTGACCTTTGACAAAATATCAGACTCGTCAATCAATGACTTTGCTGTTTAGCCAGCTTAGATTGCACATTTTGGAGGAAGAAAGCAGTAAAACATCTGATGGCGTGGATAATGAAACTATCACTATGTACATGCTTGGGGAAGGGATACACTCATTTTACAGACTCCCATTAGTCATACCTTCCAACTTTATGAGATGGGAATGAGGGACACCTATTAGCAAAGGTATGTAGGCATAGGACACACCCCTTGCCATGCCCCCTTAAAGGATAATTATACAAAAAAATATTGGTTAAACCCACAAGTGTTTTTTTTACCACTACTATTCCTTTATACTGGCCTTTGAAATTTACAAATGCAGCAATTTAGAAATTGAATGAAAGGTTTAGAACTGGGAAACACTTTTTGAAAGATAAAAAGTGCATTTTATATTCAACTATATAGACCAGACCAATATGAGGATCACATGAGGAGGAAAGAGGGACAGAGATTCTTTAAGTATCAATTTTACATGTGGATCAGCTATTCTTGAAATGTTACAATTTTACCCATCATACTGTGTTAGTCATGAGCAACATTCCTTCTGCTTTCCTTGTTGGGCTGCAAGTCCTTCAGGCATAACAACATTTAAGCAGCCGCAATGCAATGATTTTTAGAATGGACATTACATAAATCAGTAGAACACCCAAAGATAATATTTTAGGAATGGATTAACACTGGCAGGGTAATTCAAGCACTTATTATATCTCCAAATGAGAGACATCCTCTCTACAGTCCCCATTACAATGGTGTCCTATTCATGTTGCTATACTTGACAGTTATTAGGTTTAGTGTACATGGGTGCCAACCTCATTACATACATCAATAGAACACCCAAAGATAATATTTTAGTACTGGATTAACACTGGCAAGTTAAATAACCCAAGCACTTCTTATATCTCTGTATGTGAGACATCCTTTCCACAATCCCCATTACAATAATGTCCTATTCATGTTTCTATGCTCGTACATGGGTGCCAGACTCAAACAAACACAGCAAGCTTTCAAGTAGTCTCGGGCAAAAAATGGGTTGAATACAAGATTAGTCTTCGAGAAAGCAAAGCAATATATGGCAGACACAAAATTCAAATACTTTATTGCACACTAATCACAATATTTTGTCAGTTAATAGGGCTGATTCGTTAAAACTTTAAGAAAATGAAAACAAAAATGTTGTTGCCAACAGCAACCAATTGGGTTTACCTAGGATTGTATTGACAGGCTTAAACTATAAATCTGATTGGTCAGACAACAACTCTAAGTTTGTTCTGATTCTCTTTTCTCCAGTTTTAATGATATACCTCCAAAACAGCAGCTGCAGCTGTATAGGTATTATCATACTGCTGAGCCATTTTTATTGCTTTCTGCATAATTATATACATGTATAACATCAAATGGAGCATTTGTCTACTAGAATGTCGCCAGAGGTTGCTATGGGTTCCTTGAGCAATGAAGTGAATTGACCAACCACCTACATTGTCCAGCAACCAGAATTACTAAACTGATCCCAGAGCCTCTGAAAGGGAAAGGGGGGCATTTTTCCAACTGATGCCACCAATGTGAGAAGCATTCTTCCTTTTGACACTCTATAGGCAGGGGGCTTTACAATGGTCAACAATGTGAGGGAGTTCATTCTTTCCAGAGACCATCATTGTCAGGGGTAGAGATGTGCACAATGGGAAAATTTGTTTCCTTTCAGATTCGTTTATTAAGTTAATCATTTCGTTTTGTCATATTCATTATGTTAGAATGATTTGCTTTTGGAATTCTTTTTGTATATTCAGATTCATTTTAATATTTGGATCCATTTTGTATATTTGGGTTAATTTCCTATCTTTATTGTTTGGAATCAATTCATATTTCAAAAGCTGTTTCAGAAGATTGGCTTTATTAGTTTTAATGTGTTAATTCATTATTTTGTGAGATTACTTATGCCCTCAGTTGGGTTGAATGGAGGAGGATCCATTAGAATGTTCGAACCATAACATAACGAATGGAACGAAAATAATTTCAAATTCATTTGCTATGTTATAATATATGTATATATATATATATATATATATATATATATATATATATATGTTATATATATTGGATTCAGAGATTCTGATGGTTCCACATCCATCTGACCCACATACAATAAGTCGGAATCACCATATTATTTTACTTTTATATCTTATTATTGCATACTGTATTTATTGCACTATGTTTCTATTTTATGTGTAGTAAGTTTTTTATAATAATAAAAGATGTAAATGCAGCATAAAAAGTAAATGGATCTGAATCAATTTGGATCATTCATTATATCATTGCATTATTTCAAAACTGAATGAAATTAATGAATTTCGTTATTTCATTATAATTTCTTTCAGATTCATTGAAATTCATTACTATTGTTAGTAGTTGATAGGGGAAGAGAGGGGGAAAAAAAGGGTTCTGGGGAATAGTGGATGGGATTATAATGGTGCCTTTGATTAAATTCACAACCAATAGTTAAATAAAATCATCTTTTTTATTGGTACAGGTTAAAAATAGGTATATAGAGAGCGTAAATACAATACCAATCCAAGAAAAATACAATCCATATCTAAAACGTTAGGCATAAAGTACAGAATTCAATGATGGCAACATTGCATGATGGTCCATATCCTACATGTTTCGCCAAAGTGTGGCTTCATCAGGGATTTTAGCGGGCCATCATGAAAGTACTCAATGCTCCTACAACTTGGTTCGGTCACCAGGGCCAGGTGCAAGTCAGATCCCGGGCCACTGCACACGCCACACCAGGGGAGGGGGGCACTGCATGCCCATAGACGACCATATACAGCCAGCTGTGTACAGTGGATTTTGCACAACAAATATTAGTGCAGTTGTCATATATCGATTAACCACAAGGGGTCTCACTGTTTGGGCAAATCACAAGAGGTCCCACAGCTGGGGAGACCGATGTGGTATCAGCTGGATCTGGAGGACCTCAGTACTACTGGAGGACCTCCAGTAGAAGGAAAGTGATAACTTGTTTCTAGTACCCCTGAATAGCTGGGCAGGACCAGAAGATGTGGATGCACATTTAGGACATAGGGAGTCGTGCATGGGTCTATATCAGGCTATGCGGGCTGGAGTCAAGTACAATCTGTGAAGGATATATAATTGTGTGAGAGTCTGTCAGAAAGCTTTGGGGAGACCATTTTACAGGAGGCCAACACATCCATCCACTCATTGTCCTCCAGCTCCCCCACGTCCGCAACCCACCTGGCCTTGAGCCCGAAGGCCAGGTCCAAGCCAGCGGGGGGGAGGAGGGTTACATAGCAGGTGGAGGACAGCCCCTTTGGGTCCCCCCCGTGGAGAACACCCAGTAGGTTCATAGGAACCAAATCCGTGGGCCGATCCACAAACTGACATTGCAAAGCATGGCGGAGCTGGAGAAAGTGAAAGAACATATCGTTAGGTAAGCCACTGGTGGATATAAGCTCCTGAAAGGATTTAACAGCAGTAGCGTCCATCACCTGATTGAGGTAAAGAACCCCGTGTTCTATCTAAAGATCGGTATTTGGCACCGTGAGGAGCTCCAAGAGGTTAACATTGACCCATAATGGTGAGTGAACATGTATAGGAGGAGCCCTCAGTCTGCGCATTGCCAGGTCCCAAATTTTACAATGGTGATATAGCAAGCTTGTGTGACCACCCAACCTAGCCTAGGTGTGTGCGTACCCTTAAGCAAAACTTGAAAGGGGTGTATGAGTCGGCCAGGAGCATGAGAGCAAGCCAGAGTAAGATATCGGAGTTTGTCCTCTTTGTCAAGATAAAAGAAATTAGACAATTGGGTAGCTACACAATAAAGATTGAGGTCTGGAAGGGCGGCACCACACAGGTTTCTGTAGGGTTCGCCACGACAATTTGTGGCGAGAACTACCCCAAATAAAAGAATTGAGGATAGGGCCCATAATTTTAAATACTCTGAGGGGTAGATAGGTCAGAGAGTGCCAGAAGATATATAAGAGCTTGGGTAATAGGATCATCTTCACCAAATTTATGCGGCCCATAGCTCCAAGGAGTAATCGCGCCCAAATTTGAGTTTTAGCTTTAAGTAATGTGTAGAAGGGTTCCACATTTAATCTGATATAATCTGTTGGAGATCGAGAGATCTGCACCCCCAGATATTTATTCTGGCTTGCTCGTTGAAGTGGAAGGACAGCCTGGTCAGCTGTCAGGGCGGTTAAGTAAAGCGGGAGAATTTGAGATTTGCTTGAGTTAATTTGGAGGCCTGAGAATGCGCCAAAGCGTTCACTAAGGTTTAGAGCCACAGTGAGAGATGGACCCACATCTTACAGGTACAATAGAATATCATCCCCATAAAGGCTAAGGGTTTCAGTTATAGGAACGAAGCTAAGTCCCTTAATTTCTGGGTGTTCCCTGATGGCAATCGCCAAGGGTTCCACTGCCAAAGCATATAGCAGTGGAGACAACGGGCAGCCTTGGCGAGTGCCTCTATGTAGGGGAAAAGGGTCAGAGATCCTACCGTTGATCAGAATCCTAGTGTTAGGAAAAGGAACAATTTCTGCTTGGTCCTGGCATTTCCGCGGTGGTGCGTGTTCGCGCGCGCCTGTTCGCGCCCGCGTGCGCGCCGGGAACGGCGCCAAACGGGCCTATTTAAACCTGGAGACTCTGGAGACAAGTGCTGCTCGTTCTACAGCGTTCCCGACCTGTGAGCCTCAGCCTCCGATACCTGTTCCTGTGTTGTTCTGCCTCCTGTTTGACCCGGCTTGTCCCGACCTGCTGTCTGCTGCCTGCACCGACCCTGGCTATCCACGACCATCCGATTGTCTGCTCCCTTGTACCTCTGCTGCCCGCCCGTTTAACAAACCTTGCTTGGACTTCGACTACTCTTTTGTCTGACCCTTTTGTACCTTCCTGCCTGCCTGTTGCCGACCCAGCCTGAACGACCATCCTTCTACCTGCACGCCTCCTGGAGCTTCGCTACATCATCGGTGACCCTCCAGCCCTCGTGCCATCCTGCACTCTTGGGCCTCTGTCCCCACTACCAGGGGTCCTTGAATCGGGTGCGCAAGAGCGGTTGTTCCCTGCACAAGACAGACTCCACCGTCAGGTACGTGACAGAAACGAGCAGCCATGACTGAGTCTGTGCAGGGAACCCGCTCCACCATGGATGACTTGTGTGCACACCTTGCCGGCCTGACCCAAGTCATCAAGAATTTACAGGAAGGATACACCCGGCTAGAAGAGCGGGTGCAGGAACTTTCTACCGCTCCGGCCTCCGGTGCCTCTGCGGGCCGTACCATTGTGGCCCTGCCCTCGGAACCCAAGGTCCCGCTGCCAGACAAGTTCTCCGGGGACCGGCGCAAGTTCCGGGTCTTCCGAAGTGCGTGCGATTTATACCTAGGACTGCAGTCACGCACGTTTTCTCTGGAAAGCACGAAGGTCGGATTCATCATCTCCCTCTTGCAGGGTGAACCCCAGGCCTGGGCTCTCAGGCTATGGGAGCAAAATGCTCCTAAAGTAGCGTCCACTGCAGTCTTCTTCCAGGCCATGGCGCAGCTGTACGAAGACCCCCACTTAGCTGCCACCGCAGAAGCTGCTCTGCACACCCTCCAGCAGGGACGTCGCCCAGTGGAGGACTATGCCGCTGAATTCCGGCGCTGGAGCTCGGATACAGCCTGGGGCAGCGCGGCTCTCCTATTCCAGTTCCGCATGGGACTCTCGGAACCTCTGAAGGATGAGCTGGCGCGAGTGGGGATCCCTAAGACCCTGGAGGAGCTGATCACCTTGGCCATCTCTATCGATCGGCGCCTCAGAAAGCGCCGCGCCGAAAGGTCTTCTGGGCAGTTGCGCCCCACCTGGATGCTTCCTCGGGTTCCCGGCTACCCGACACCACCTTCTTTCCACCCGACTTCCTCCTCCTCCTCTCCACAGGACACTTCTGAACCCATGCAGATCGGATTGCTCCGGCTTTCTCTCAGTACTGAGGAAAGACAGCGGCGGTTCCAATTGAACCTCTGTCTCTACTGTGGGGAACCTGGCCACATGGTCAGGACCTGCCCCGCGAAGCGCGGTAAGTGCTTGATCACAGTCTCTAAGGACCTGTCTAAATGTCCCAGTTCTCCTGCTCATCTTACCATCTCTCTCTCTTTACAGCTTCCCGGAGGTAGTATTACGGTTCCAGCAATCCTTGACTCGGGGGCATGCAGTTGTTTTATTGATCAAGATTTTGTTGCCCTGCACCGCATTCCCCTCCAACTCAAGACACACAAGCTAGTGATCCGTTTGGCCGATGGGTCGCCCATTAAATCCGGGACTGTTACCCACGAAACGGTCCCTCTCCTCTCCTGCACCTTGGATGGTCACCAAGAACGCCTGCGGCTGGATGCCATCACATCTCCTCTCTGCCCCATCATCCTGGGACTACCCTGGTTCCAGGCCCATAACCCCAGCATTGACTGGACCACCGGAGTCGTCCAATTCCAGTCACCCTATTGTTATCAGCACTGCCTGAGTCCCCGAGCTGGAACTGGTCCCGCACTTCTCAGCCTGGATTCCGAACCTGAACCCGACGTCCGGACCCTTCTCCCCCAGGCCTATCACCCATTTCTGGATGTTTTTAGTAAGAAAGGGGCAGATAAGCTGCCGCCACATAGGCCTTATGACTGCCCCATAGAGCTACTACCCGGAGCAGAAGTGCCGTTCAAGAGGATCTACCCCCTCTCCGAGCCTGAACTGGTAGCTCTCAAGTCCTACCTGGACGAAAATATAAAGAAAGGATTCATCCGGCCATCTACCTCACCGGCCGGAGCCGGTATTTTCTTCGTAGAAAAAAAGGACCACACACTCCGGCCATGTATTGACTACAGGGAGCTCAACCGGGTGACTATTAAAAATCGTTACCCCCTACCTTTGGTCCCGGAACTTTTCCAGTGGCTAGGGGCGGCAACCATCTTTACAAAACTGGATCTCCGAGGGGCATATAATCTCATTTGTATCAAGGAAGGAGACGAATGGAAAACAGCATTCCGTACCTGTTTCGGGCACTATGAATACTTGGTGATGCCCTTCGGTCTATGCAATGCCCCGGCTACTTTCCAACACTTCGTCAATGACGTGTTCCGGGACTTTCTGGATCTTTTTGTAATTGTCTATTTGGACGATATTTTGATTTTTTCCACTTCCTTGGAAGAACACCGCAGGCATGTCACCAAGGTTCTTGGGCGTCTTCGGCAGCACGGCTTATACGCCAAGGCGGAAAAGTGTTCTTTTGAGCAACCCAGCATGCACTTTTTGGGGTTAATCATCTCCACCACAGGCATTCACATGGATCCTCAAAAGGTCGCGACTATCCTAGAATGGCCCGCACCAGCAGACAGGAAGGGGGTTCAAAGGTTTGTGGGCTTCGCAAACTTTTATCGTAAATTCATCAAGGGATTCTCCGCTATTGTGGAGCCCATCACACGACTGACCCATCAAAACACCCGATACCATTGGTCACCGGAGGCTCAGGCCGCTTTTCAGAAGCTCAAGTCCCTGTTTACCTCCGCACCCATTCTGAAACACCCGGACCCAGCTCTACCGTATGTCCTTGAAGTGGACGCCTCGGAAACAGCGGTAGGGGCTATTCTGTCTCAACGCCAGGGTCCCAAAGCCCTGCTTCATCCAGTAGCTTTTTTTTCCAGGAAATTAACCGCACCGGAGCGGAATTACGATGTGGGAGATAGGGAACTACTGGCGATCAAGTCGGCTCTCGAGGAGTGGCGATACTTGATGGAAGGTGCTTCTCATCCGATCCTCATCTTCACGGATCACAAGAACCTGGAGTACCTCCGAACAGCAAAGAGGCTGAGGCCTCGACAAGCCCGCTGGGCCCTGTTCTTCTCCAGGTTCAACTTCCATCTGACCTTTCGCCCAGGTTCTAAAAACAGCAAGCCCGATGCCCTTTCGCGGATGTTCACAGAGCCAGGCAATACCACCCCACCTGACACCATCCTCCCGGCACGGAACTTTCTCCTATCCGATGAATACCTACTCTCTCAGATCCGTCGGGTGCTGGCTAGCGCCACGGACAACAAGGATACCCGACTTACTGTCAGAGATGGGCTGTGGTGGTTTGGGCGAATGATGTTTATTCCAGCAAACCTACGTCTCAGAATTTTGGGTCGGTGTCATGACCATAAATTGGCCGGACATTTCGGTGCTTGGAAGACCGCTGAGCTCCTCTCACGGTCGTTCTGGTGGCCAAACATTTCGGAAGACTGTAGGAAATATGTTGGGGCCTGTCCTGTCTGCGCCAGGAATAAAACCGATAAGGCCAAAGCCTGGGGTCTTCTAAACCCCCTTCCCATACCTGAACGCCCGTGGTCGCAGCTGGCGATGGATTTCATCGTGGAACTTCCCCCATCTGAGGGCTTTTCCACCATCTTTGTAGTGGTTGATCGCATGACCAAGATGGCGCACTTTATCCCCATGAAAGGAACCCCCTCTGCGGCCGAAACGGCCAACACATTTATTAAAGAAGTCATCCGACTCCATGGTGTACCCAACAACATAGTATCTGACCGGGGAGTCCAATTTACTTCCAAGTTTTGGAGAGCATTATGTGCAGGATTGGAGATAGAGCTATCCTTTTCCTCTGCCTATCATCCGCAGACAAATGGCCAGACTGAGAGGACAAATCAGACTCTGGAACAATATCTGAGATGCTTTTCATCTTTCTCTCAGGATGATTGGGTTGCACTGTTGCCGGTGGCCGAGTTTGCTTACAATAACACCATTCACTCGGCCACCCAGCAGTCCCCATTTTGGGCCAACTACGGGTTTCACCCCACCTTTTTACCCGATTTAAACCCGGAAGGTACCGTCCCAGCAGCTCAGGACATCTCTAGCTTCCTCCAGAAAAATTGCAAACTCTTGCAGGAGACTCTTGCTAAATCTTGGGAAGTGAACAAGGAGGCCTACGATAAGAAAAGGTGGGGGGAATTGGAACTCCAACCAGGCGACCGTGTCTGGCTATCTACCAAAAATTTAAAATTGGCTTGCCCCTCCAAAAAGTTGGACCCAAGATTTCTGGGACCATTCCCAGTTAAGAGGAAGATAAAACGGGTGGCTTTTGAGCTGGACCTGCCTTCTTCTCTGCGGATCCACCTGGTTTTCCATGCATCGCTGCTGAAGCCCATGGTTCTGGACACTTTCTCAGGTCGGAAAGTGGGTCCTCTAGACCCCGTCCTAGTTAACGGAGAGGAGGAGTTTGAGGTGGAAGCCATTTTGAATTGTCGCCGGAGGGCTGGGGGAACCCAGTATCTGATTAAATGGAAGGGGTTCGGCCCAGAGGAGAACTCCTGGGAACCTGAAGAAAACATCCACGCCCCCGGACTTATCCAGGCTTTCAAGAGAAATCGCCAGAGTGGTGATACCCGGTAAGGCATCCGGAGGCTGCCCCTTGGGGGGGGGCAATGTTAGGAAAAGGAACAATTTCTGCTTGGTCCTGGCATTTCCGCGGTGGTGCGCACATTTGTGCGCGTTCGCGCGCTCCCATGCGCGTTCGCGCGCGCCTGTGAGCCTCAGCCTCCAATACCTGTTCCTGTGTTGTTCTGCCTCCTGTTTGACCCGGCTTGTCCCGACCTGCTGTCTGCTGCCTGCACCGACCCCGGCTATCCACGACCATCCGATTGTCTGCTCCCTTGTACCTCTGCTGCCCGCCCGTTTAACGAACCTTGCTTGGACTTCGACTACTCTTTTGCCTGACCATTTTGTACCTTCCTGCCTGCCTGTTGCCGACCCAGCCTGAACGACCATCCTTCTACCTGCACGCCTCCTGGAGCTTCGCTACATCATCGGTGACCCTCCAGCCCTTGTGCCATCCCGCACTCTTGGGCCTCTGTCCCCACTACCAGGGGTCCTTGAATCGGGTGCGCAAGAGCGGTTGTTCCCTGCACAAGACAGACTCCACCGTCAGGTACGTGACACCTAGCCTCAGGTGCTTGGTATAATAGTTGGATCCATGCTATGAAGTTAGAACCAAAACAATATTTGCGCAGGCATTCCCACAGGTAAGCCAATTCGACTGAGTTGAACACTTTGGCGGCGTCCAGGCTGACCACCACTCTATATCCGACCGAATTGTGGGTAGACTGCAAGTTCAAAAAGAGGCAATGCAAATTGAAAGTGTTTTTTATTGGGCATAAATCCTACTTGGTCGGGGTGTATCAGGGAGAGGATCACTTTCAAGGGTGGCCCATTCATTAAGGGAGGATGGGCGCTGCCCCTCTATCCTCGCAAACCTCTATATGCTAAATGGATAGATTTATGCATAGCATGAATCCATCCATGACCGCCGCAGCCACCCCTTATTCATGTGTCCGAAAAATAAGTGTAAATAAATACCGCGCTATACCCTAAAATAGATCAGCAGCTAGCACAGCAAAGTGACAAATTTGTAAAAGAATGTGGGTAAATGTGCAGTGCTAAATTAAATGCCTAATCATGAAAACATGATAGGTGCACTTATATATTACTAAACTGATCCCAGAGCCTCTCAAAGGGAAAGGGGGGAATTTTTCCAACTGATGCCACCAATGTGAGAAGCATTCTTCCTTTTGACACTATATAGGCAGGGGGCTTTACACTGGTCAACAATGTGAGGGAGTTCATTCTTTCCAGAGACCATCATTGTCAGGGGTAGAGATGTGCACAATGGGAAAATGTGTTTCCTTTCAGATTCGTTTATTAAGTTAATCATTTCGTTTTGTCATATTCATTATGTTAGAATGATTTGCTTTTGGAATTCTTTTTGTATATTCTGATTCATTTTAATATTTGGATCCATTTTGTATATTTTGGTTAATTTTCTATCTTTATTGTTTGGAATCAATTCATATTTCAAAAGCTGTTTCAGAAGATTGGCTTTATTAGTTTTAATGTGTTGCTCTTGGAGCACCAGGAACTGGAAGGGAGAGGGGACATAGTATGCAAGGATAAGGAGTTCTAGCCCATTAAACATAGCATGAAGGAACACGTATCTACCCTGGGGATCCATCAGCAAGTCCAGCTGCTGAAACTGGGTGTGTTTGGTTATAAGAATCGCTACCCCACGTGAGTGGGGAGTGTAAGGAGCTTGGTACACCCACCCTATCCAGGGTTTTTGAGCGTAAGCTGCAGTTGGCCAGTTAGATGTGTTTCCAATAGTACAATTACCTTGGTGCGCATAGCCTTAATATGGGAGAGGACTGCCGTGCATTTAGGCCTGGTGTGCATTCCCCTAACATTCCACACTGTTGATTTAATGGGAGTCATGATGTAAGTGTGCTCTGGAAACTTGCAGATGGACACTCCGGGTCAGGAATATAGCAAAATAAACAGTACATGGCCTGCAGCTTACTAGCCAGGGCATTAATAGATATCTAGACAGTAGTGTCATATGGATCAAGTACAGCATTGACATTGCAGCAGCGACTCATCAACCAATATATCAGGATATGTGAATAGAGTATACAAACAAAACAGCCTCCAGTAAACCTCATTGTAACAGGTTAATACAATGTGTGGTAATAAAACCATTAAAAAGAAAAAAAAAACAGAAGCAACATAAAATAATGAAAAACTGTGGTAAAGTTCGGTTCATAACAAACGCTGAACCAGCAAAGAGTGATCAAAGGTAGGCAGTATGTTTTCAGCATATAAACGTTGGCTGGCCAGGGAAAAATAGCTTGGGCACTGCTCCCTAAACAAAGGTGCAGGAGCAGTACTGGAAATAGCAAGGCAAAAATGGGGACGAGTGTTCGCTGGAAGGCTGGCTCCAGCGTAGGGGGCATACCTGCCAGAGGTTCGTGTACCGCTGGTTGAGGCCCAACAATAACAGGGGCCATAAACAGTCCATGTTGATGGCTCCAGGTGCTGCCAGTATTGTGAGACGGTTTGATATGGTAGAGTCATTAATAGAATAAAGCCAGTGTTGCGTTGTACTGTCAATCTCATTAATGTGGCATGTGTATGAGGTGAAGGACGTGAGCATTGAGAAGAAAGGGCCAGCTTGTATCAGAGAGGGAATAGGAACTTAGTGGTGTATCCCTTGTAGCAGCCCCGCGGTGGTGAGGGAAAGGGCCTTACTGAAGTACACATGGATTGGCAAAGGTTAGGATGCACCATCATGGCGCTCTAGCCATGCTATTGCTGCTTCAGGATCCTCAAAGAAATGCACCCTATCCTCTCCCTAAAATTCATAAACTTTGCTATGAATGTGCGAGGAGGTCTGGCAACCAGGTGGTGGGCACACCCATGACAAATGAGATGGAGAAGGCTTCCCTGCCATATGTGGTGGTAAGCAAGTTTTCCAGGAAGGATTGAGGGTTCGTGCCCTCCATGGGCAGACCGAGAAAGTGGAGATTACATTGCCTCAAGTGATTTTCCATGTCGTCCTGTTTTTTCCTGACGGCATGGAGTTGGTGTTGCAATTGCTCAGTAGAAACCTGTAGTGGGGGAATGTCATCCTCCATCTGGTCTATATGGCGTTCGGTCTCAGCCACCCGCTCACGGACCTTTTGGAGGTCTTGTAGCAGCAGAGAGATATCCATCTTCAGCTCTTCTATTTGAGAGGTGAGTGTGGTCTGGCAATGTGTGATTGCGTCCAGAATCCTGGCAGTGTCTCCTGGTCCAAGTCAGCAGAAGCCGCGGCGCCATTTTCCTTGCTGGTCTCCTGCTCCTCATGACGGAACTTATCTAGCTAGCTGACCACTTCAAATGTTCTTTTAGGAGGTGACATCGCAGTGTACAGCGTATAGAGTGTCCCAAAAGCTTAGTGTGCGGCAGGTACAGGCGGAATATCCCAAGGATTTTGTTTGTAAAGGAGTATTGTGAAGCAGAGCTCTCAGGAAAGACTCCCTACTCCAGTGGTTCTCAACCCTGTCCTCAAGTACCTCCAACAGGCCATGTTTGCAGGTTTTCCTTTATCTTGCACAAGTTCTTTAAATCAAAGTCAATAGCTTGGTATTTTGGACAGCTATTTTATCTAAGAGAAATTCCCAAAACATGGCCTGTTGGGGGTACTTGAGAACAGGGTTGAGAACCATTGCCCTACTCCATGCAGCTTCAGGCCACGCCTCACATATACGAGTTTTTATTTATAACAAAACAAGTCACACATGTCTAGTCAGGGGATGTTTTTGCCACTGGCCACTAATATAAGGGTGTCAAATATGCTAGATATATAGTATGCTTTATACTTTTATTTATTTCTATGTCTACAACTTACTGATCACCGCCAGCTGTAGATATAATAGTTTCTACCAGAGGTAGAACTTATTTTAACTTATTTTAAGGGTTCCCCCTAGGTAAAGGGTTGAATAATGTGAATCTCTGGGTTATGAAAGCTATCAGCCATTAACAAAGTTAGGAATGTGCACTACATTAGGAAAGGAGCAAATCAACTCCCATTAATCTTCTAAATTCAAAAAAATCTGGTCTAACGCACTTAATTTACACATAACTAGTTAAGTCTCTTGCTGACAACTCTTCATTATAGAGCAGTCAGGAAGAACTTGTTTCACACATAATGAAGTCTAACTGTCCCCTGGGGCTGGATTAGTAAACTGGTCTAATTGATGCAATGACCCTCATCCTAGCAGCATCTAACCGTCAATGTCCACACTAATTTGAAATACTGAATGGAAGATCTGCACAGTTAATGCATTTTAAGGTTATATTTTCATAATTGCTATGTTGAAAAACGATTATCTAAGGCAATCTGCCCTGGAAGAAATGTATGTACATGCAGGCCGTTCATGTGACTCGCGGAAAGATCTCACATGTGACACTGTCCAAAAACTTTCAAAGTCTTTTAACAATTTTGGTCTCATGGCTTTGCAGACTGATCTAAAGGTCATTTAAGCATGTCAACTGAAAAAATGTATGGGCTTTCCCTGACTTTCATGCTCAATCACCTGCTTCAATAAAGGACCCATTCACACTAGAAACTGCACATCTACTGCGCAATTTTTCCTTGAATCTATGCATGCATTTGATGTGTGTTTTTATGCATATTTACATGACATTGATGCGCATTTACAAGCAGTTGACACACGTTTTTCTATCTGCATTTGTCCTGTGAGTTACCTTCCTTTTTCTCTCTTTTCCTAGGCTTCTATGTGCACTGTGATGCGTTGGAACATGTTTGCATGCCTTTTTGCACATTTGCAGTGCAGAAAAATGCAGCATGCTGTACTTTTTTTTACTGTACTGCAATAATATGAATTATGTCCCTAGAAGTACCTTGATTTTTGACTGCCTATGCAGTTGGAGTGCAGTCAAAAATACATACAATTGCATTCCACTTCATAAGGTGTAAATGGGCCCTCAGGTGGAATGAAAAGTCTAGTTGCATAAAAAGGTATTGTCACACGAATACCATTATCATGTAAGTTATTTTGCTGAAAAATCTGGATGTTCAGGAGGTTACAGAATGAGAGGTTCATACAGATTTGGGCACAGTGCTTTGAACTGGGCAGTTTAATTAACCTCCAAAGAGGAACATTAAAGCTGAACTCCAGGTATGATATTTATTGCAAACTTTCTTATAATAACTTACTTATTTTCCAGCAATTTTTTGATGGGGAGCTGAGGAAACTGAAAACCGCTGTAGTAATTGGTGCTAATACAGTGATAACTATCATCTTCCAGGTCCTGCTTAGGTTCTATGTGACCAGCTTTTCCACTGCACACTGACCGCAGCAGGTCAGTTGCTCAGCACTGCTGCCATTCAGTATTTTTTCAGTGAATACACAAAGGCCTAATGAACAAATCGATTAATCGACAACTAATCAATTATCAAAATAGTTGTCAACTTCGGCCAGTTGATTAGTACGCTGTCCATACATGTCAGAAGACACAGCTGCTGTGTATTTGGAAGGAGTCAAGGACATTTTTCAATGCAAAATTGTGCTTTTTTTGGTTCAATATACTAAAGTGGAGAAGCTGCAGAAAAGCATGTAGTGCGTTTTTGTAGAAATTTGCACTTTTTAATCTGCTCAACAACAAATTGGCCAAAAAAAGCATAAAAATACAAAACTCAAATCAGAGGAAAATTGCACGTGCAACAATTCAAAACACACATCAAAAAGCACTGCAGAAACGGATCAAAAGCAAACTGCATAGGTGTGAACCGAGCCTTATGCTGGCCATACACGTATCAATTTTTGGCTGAGAATATTCATACGAAAAATCTTTGTACATTTGCTGAATGAAAGAATGTCGTTTGAAAATTTCACTTGCTTTTAACATTCAATTTTAAAATGAATGTAATTTCTGAATGAAAACCACATGCACTGTCTGAAAATTCCTTTGACCAAGAAATTTTCTATTCTGCTCCTTCAAATTTTCCCGCCACCGTGGTTGAAAATGAACGTCAATTTGACCCCACTAACAATTAGAAAATCGAACAAACGTTCTTAAAATTACATTTTTTTAAGATAGACATTGTTTTTGTATGGCCAGCATATAATATATTAAAGTTCTGTCTGAAAATCGGCAAAACAATCTTCATTTTTTTTTTCTTTAAATAAATAATTTGATCTGAGTCTGATGATATTTACCAGATTCAACCTCTAATAATATATACAGTATATCTCTTCTGTCTGTTATTCTCAGAGTGGATTGGAGATTTTGCTCCCTAACCATATGGTTGGTTATTTATATTTACCACTGCATAGAAATATTTAAGAATAAATTGCCTTTAATATGTAAAACTTTACATATTAACTAAATTATGCACCACACCTTTTTTTAAGGTTATTATCCGATTAATCAAAACAATAATCGGCCAACTAATCGATTATGAAAATAATCGTTAGTTGCAACCCTAGAATACACATATTCTCTGATTGGACAAGGTGGTGAGGAGGGGCAGTGACATCACAATCTCCACCTTGTCCAATCAGGGAACTCCTTGTATTCATTGAAAAAAAAAATAAAAGGTGTTCTAAGAAACACAGCATTGTCAAGTGAGCAACCCCCTTTGATCAGTGTACAGTGGGGAATCTGCTCACGTAGAACCTGAGAAGGACCCAGAAGATCACTACAGTTGACTGTTAGGGCTGGTTCACACCACAAAAACGCACCCCAGATCCGTTCCAGATGTATATCTGCATGCTTGTTATTGGTGCATTCCGGTGCATTTTGGATGCGTTTCTGGATGCAGTCAAGATGCTTTTTTCTTCTTTATTCCCGTTTTTTTTCACTGTACAGGGGTCTGGTGCATCTTGTATATGTTTTTGATGTGTTCCAGTGCATTTTGGTTTCTTTTTTTATGTGTTTTACTGCGTTTCAGTACATTCCAGTGCAGGAAAAATGCAGCATGTTCCACTTTTTTTCCTGGAACTGACCACACTCATGTGAACTATGCCATTGGGAAACATTTAACCTACTTTCCATGCATTTTTGATGCAGAAAAAGAACACACTGGACTGCATGTTGTGTGACCTGGCCTTTTCTGTTCATCAGGTATAATATATGATTTCTAACACTGTGCCAAGCTGGACCAATGTAGGTAAGAAAATAAGACCATACCTGGACTTCAGCTTTAAATTCACTGAATACACCCCAAATACAATATTGCAATTATTTGAATGTGCAGATTTCCTAACTACCTATAAAATCTGATCATCTGTCATAAGCCTGAAATAGACACAGAAAAGGTCATAGTGACAGGTGCTCTTTATGACAATAATGTAAATTATCTCAAGGTTTCAAATGGCTAAAAAAACAGCATGCTGTAAGTTTTCTACCACTGGGTCTTCAAATATTTACTTCCCAGAAATACTCATGATGACCAAGAGCAGAAATCCCATACGATTGTCCCATGTAAGTTCAACAAAATACAGGATCTTGATATTAATGGAAATTATATTTGAATACTAAAATAAACATTATTCTTGCTGTTGTTATAATGTTAGACACAAGTAAGAATTATTCTTATGCAAAGCATTAAGTCATACATAAATATAAAAACATGCATGCAAATATTAACACATAAAAGATCTGGATTACCTTACCTAAACAGCCAAGCATATCACATACTATGACTAAAAGGAGGATCTTTGATGAGGAAGGTTTAGGCAAAGTGGATCTCCCTTGTTTCCTAAAGCCATGCTTTGTTTTAGGCAGCATTTGCACAATGGTTAAAAAGAGACTAACCAAACCACTACCAATGCACAGGGAGCTAAATATTTTAGGTTGATAATCCAGCACAAGTTGGGTGGCAGGATCCCTATTGGGACAGCAGAAAGTCTCCAGCCGTGGGGAAGCCATGGCCAGACTGGAAAAGCACGTCAACTACACACAAGTCAGAAGAGAAAAGAACTGACTTGTAGGCTTCATTCTTCAGAGCTGTTCATCACGAGTTTACTCTGATCATGTGCCTTACAATCCCTGGAGCTATGTCTCTGCCCTCATTCACTGAAATCTCAGGAGCCCTGGCCAGCAAGAGTTGTAGTAGGCATACCTCCCACATTTGAATCATAATATATTGCAGCATCACCTATAAAATAATACCTACATTTTATATACATTCATGCAGGAAAGATAATAATTCACATGGCTATGCTGGAACAGATGGAATACTTTAGTATTATGCTGAATATAGCTGAGAAAATCTAGTTCTGCTGCTTTCCTGTTTAGGCTTGTTGACATTAGAATGTTAAAGTAGAATTAAAGGCAAACCTTTGTTCTTCAGTTTGGATATAGTATAGGAGAGTGGCAGTGGGTTTTCTTGTCATCTGTGTCTCATTGGGGAGATTTCCCTTCACTTCCCCTCTTATAGCCAGAAAAGGAAGGGAGAAGAAATTCATTCATAGTACGGAAATCCTTCCTTGCCCCCTTGCTCACCAGAAGTAGTATCCCCATTGGAAGATGTCCCATCTATTACTGTTCTGATGGCAACTCAAAATTTGGGATATTATTTTACCAGAGATACTGGTATGTCTTCCCAGGGCCAGTAGGTTTATCATTACTGCTCTAATTCTTTAATGCGGACCTTGGTTAGCCACCCTTTCATTTATATATGATTACTGCCAATTAAGAAGTTATGTGCCTTTAAAAGAGAAGTATGGGATTGTGGGTTTTTTCAAATCATATTTACCTAGGTGGATGCAGCATTGATCTAATGCAGCATCTGTACCAGGCTGGCTCTAAGGGTAAGAACTGAGCGATCAGACACCACTGATTGCTCAGTTCTCCTCGCCACTCTGAGCAGAGGGCAATGACTGTCAGCAGTCTGCTCTGCCCCCACCCCTGCAGTCACTGGAGCACTGGGCTGTGGAGGGGGTGGGAGAGGCTGGCTCAGGCTCTCAGTGGCTTGCTGAGAGGATGAACCAGGTGCCAGTCCAGGCTCCTGGGTGGATCCAGTCCATATGGTCACGATCTTTCCCTAGCTTGGACTTGCACAGTGATGTCAGCTGACAGCGGGCTTTAGCTATTTGTTGGCTGAAAACGGGTCACAGGAGTGCACAGCGAACTGCACTCCTCCTGTGATCCACAGGGGAAGTACAGCCAAACGAGCTCTGGATGTACTTCTCTTTTAATTTTAGTGGGAATGCTGCCACATTTTCTCCCACTGCAGTCCACCACTGGCCCTTGATACTGGAGTTTAACGATGCCCCCTTTGAGTGAGTGGAACACATCTGTATTACGTAGTACATCTTCCTGATGAAGCTTGTCATCAAAAAAGGCATTGAAGAAACTACTGACCATCTTTACTGAACAACTGTCATTGTTTATGAAAGATTTATAACCTGTAATCCCAAAGTGATGTATTTACACAATAGCTGTACAATAGTTTTTATATGGTGATGTAATAATAATTACCGTAACAATGTATGTTGGAATGAAGTATCTTTGAATAATCTGCACCCCTGGTTGCCACCACAGTCACCAGAACTAATGTCCCTATCTGAAGATGTCTCCTCTATTCCCCTTCCCGTGACAAACCAAAATTGTTTGATTCTCTTTTGCTTTAATTCTCCGTGATAATGTTAAACAGGCCAATTATATAGTGCCTTGAAAACATTTTCATACCCCTTTACATTTTTCATATTTTGTCATGTTACAACCAAAAATGTAAATCTATTTTATTGGCATATTATGTGATAGACCAGCACAAAGTGCCACATAATTGTGAAGTGAAAAGTAAATCATAAATGGTTATCAAAAATGTTTACAAATAAACATCTGAAAAGTTTGGCATGCATTTGTATTCAGCCCCCTTTACTTTGATATCCCTAACTAAAATTGTATGGAACCAATTGTCTTCAGAAGTCAACTAATTAGTAAATAGAGTCCACCTGTATTTAATTGAATCTCAATATAAATACAGCTGTTTTGTGAAGCCCTCAGAGGTTTGTTAGAGAAACTTAGTGAGCAAACAGCATCATGAAGGCCAAGGAACACACCAGACAGGTCAGGGATAAAGTTGTAGAGAAGTTTAAAGCAGGGTCAGGTTATAAAAAAAATATCCCAAGCTTTGAACATCTCATGAAGCACTATTCAATCCATCATCCAAAAATGGAAAGACTATGGCACAGCTGGAAACCTACCAAGACATGGCCGTCCACCTAAACTGACAGGCTAAGAGAGCATTAATCAGAGAAGCAGCCAAGAGGCCCATGATAACTCTGGAGGAGCTGCAGAAATCCACAGCTCAGGTGGGAGTATCTGTCCACAGGACAACTAATAGTCATGCACTCCACAAATTTGGCATTTATGGAAGAGTGGCAAGTAGAAAGCCATTGTTGAAAGAAAGCCATAAGAAGTCCTTTTTGCAGTATGTGAGAAGCCGTGTGGGGGACACAGCAAACATGTGGAAGAAGGTGCTCTGGTCAGATGACACCAAAATAGAACTTTTTGGCCTAAAAGCAAAGTGCTATGTGTGGCGGAAAACTAACATTGCACAGCACCCTAAACACACCATGCCCACCATGAAACATGGTGAAGGCAGCATCATGTTGTGAGGATGATTTTCTTCAGCAGAGACAGGGAAGCTGGTCAGAGTTGATGGGAATATGGAAGGAGCCAAATACAGGCCAATCTTTGAAGAAAACCTGTTAGAGTCTGTTAGGCTTCAGATTGGAGCAGAGGTTCATCTTCCAGCAGGACAACAACCTTAAACATACAGCTAGAGCTACAATGGAATGGTTAAGATCAAAGCATATTCATGTGTTAGAATGACCCATTCAAAGTCCAGACCTAAGTCCAATTGAGAATTTGTGGCAAGACTTGAAAATTGCTGTTCACAGATGCTCTCCATCCAATCTGACAGAGCTTGAGCTATTTTGCAAAGAAGAATGGGCAAAAATTTCACTCTCTAGATGTGCAAAGCCAGTAGAGACATATCCAAAAAGACTTGCAGCTGTAATTGCAGCGAAAGGTGGTTCTACAAAGTATTGACTCAAGAGGGGCTGAATACAAATGCACGCCACACTTTTCACATATTTAATGGGGTTGGTGCAGCTATATTGGGAAGAAAGACGGCCACAAGGTTGGAGGGGCTTTTAAACTAGGTGTTGGGGGGGGGGGGTTCAAAGGAAGTGACAGCCAGCAGTGAGCAAAGGACAGAGGGTAATATTGGAGTCAGTAGTGATAATACAGCCGCAACGTCTAATCCCGGGGTGAATGAGTGGTCAAATCAAAAACAAAGCATGAGAAAACTTAAAGTGGATGTAAACCACTAAATTTGAGCTGGGCACATATATCTGCAGTGTTTTCTTATCTCTTTTCAAAGCAGTAAGTCCCGTGGCTTTCTCCTGCTCCATTCTAAAACAAGGCTGAATTCTGTGTTGTGGGAGGTTGCTATAAATACATTAGCAGAGAGCTAAACTATTCACCAAATGCTCTGCAAGTCTCTGCCTGTCTCTGCCTATGTGGTGTGGGGGTGTGTGCCTTTCCTCCAGTCAACTGTCTTGGCTGTATGCCCAGACTTCACACT
>BLSH010091563.1:676576-706742 GCA_018402905.1 Glandirana rugosa
GGAAGAAAGACGGCCACAAGGTTGGAGGGGCTTTTAAACTAGGTGTTGGGGGGGTTCAAAGGAAGTGACAGCCAGCAGTGAGCAAAGGACAGAGGGTAATATTGGAGTCAGTAGTGATAATACAGCCGCAACGTCTAATCCCGGGGTGAATGAGTGGTCAAATCAAAAACAAAGCATGAGAAAACTTAAAGTGGATGTAAACCACTAAATTTGAGCTGGGCACATATATCTGCAGTGTTTTCTTATCTCTTTTCAAAGCAGTAAGTCCCGTGGCTTTCTCCTGCTCCATTCTAAAACAAGGCTGAATTCTGTGTTGTGGGAGGTTGCTATAAATACATTAGCAGAGAGCTAAACTATTCACCAAATGCTCTGCAAGTCTCTGCCTGTCTCTGCCTATGTGGTGTGGGGGTGTGTGCCTTTCCTCCAGTCAACTGTCTTGGCTGTATGCCCAGACTTCACACTCAGTGCTGAACAGAAAGAGAAAATCTTTAACTGATCTGCACTTTCTAAAGAATATATAAAGCTGAAGACAGCAGATATATATGTAAAACATATATAGAGAGATTTGTTTCATCTCTGTGTATCATCTGAGGCTGTACACTTCACTGGGTATATGTGAGGGTTTTCATACACTTTAACCACTTGTGACGGTATGCGAGGCGAAGTGATAGACGGACACTCTCTGCCGCGTCGCATACATTCACTTGGATTGGACTGAAGCGGAGTCCGGCCTGGGTTTTCCCTGCCACCGTGGCAGGCCTGGTTCGGGGCCGGGTTTTCATGTCCACTGGAGTCCAGTCTCAGGTGTGGTTAAATGACCAGGAGGAGAGCACAGTGTTGCTCTGGCCTGGGACTCAGAAACACTACACTGAGAGAGCTATACATTGGGAATTGGTTGCTCTAAGTACTCTAACAAAAGGTTTGCATTTGCTTTTGTTTGGGGGTGTCTGGGACAAGCCCGGCACCATGTAGTGAGGCACCTGTTCTGTATAGCTTAGCGTCGAACAGCAAGGATTTGTTTTCATATTTTTTTTGTTTATTTGACTTGCAACCTTACTAATAAAACTGGCAACCCGCCAGACTTGAAAGTTTGCCTGAATGCTGCCTTTTTCCCAGGAAAGGTGATCCCCACAAGCTAATCTCCCACACGTGGTGGACTCAGCGGGCAACTTTCCAAAATGGAGGAATAGTAATAAAGGTAACATTATAGGCCAAGTGGATGGGTGCCTTTCAATGGAGAGAATTATGAAACCACCCCATGGGGCGGTTACCTTTATTACTAATAATTTTTTAATTTGCCCCTTTTGCCTTCATCCAGATGTGTGCCTGACCACTTGGACGTCTGCTGTGGTGTGGTGTTGGGCCATCCCTTGTTTTCTGGTTGGCTCTGGCTTTGTACCTCCCCCCACGGCACACGTGGGCCCCTCAGCTGGCACTGCAGCTAGTGGGGCCATCTTTGTCATACCCGGAGCTCCTTGCTCCAGTCCCTTCTATCAGCCTGGGTGATGGCGTCAGTGTGTGCGCCGGCGCCAGGATGACGTTGGGCGCTGCCGCACACACGCGTAACTTCATCGGCGCAGCCATGCCGGGCGCCCCCCGGCGGGGAACCAGTAGGACGGGACGTGTCCCCTCTTCGGTACAGGGGGAGTGTTCCTGGAAGGTGCATGTTTGGGATCCGACCCGGTCCTTGCCTTCCTTTTCTCCTCCTCCCCCCCTGTGGGCGTGTCCACCCCTGTGATTGGGGGGTGGGCCTTTATATGCACTTCCTGGACTTATTTCATGTTAGATATTCCATGCCAGCAGACGGTTTCTGTACTATTCAGGCCTTTGACTCTATATTAATACAGGTAAGCCTGGCACTGTGTGTAGGGCCTTATGTCCTCCCCACTATCAGTACCCTTTATTGTATACAAGCTTGACTTTCAATGCAGCTTACAATACCACTAGTTTACTTATAGGTCTCCAGATGCCATATATGTCGGCATTTGTGCAGACAAACTGCCCACACCGTGCTTCTCATTAAGTGCAGTAAGTACGGCCGTTTGCCTGACAGTTTCTTACCATCTACATCTTTGAAGGATCTCTGGCTATATTATTGATTTACATCTTTTACTTTGGCACAGGGCTACTGAATGGGTGGAGCTCCCTGTCCCATTTTTGGTTTTCGTGGGGGAGAACAGGCTGACTGGGGCCCTTGGGCTGTCCTCTGCTGCCCTGCTTGCCGTCTGTCCGACTGATCAGACACGCTGCTCTAGGGACATATACCACTGATTTTTATTTCCATTTACTCTGGTGTTTAACTTACCAGTCACCAGGATATCTGGGTGAGTATCGCCACTCTTTTGGGATAATGCATGTGCACATTTGATAGCCATTTGTATACAAACTACTGTTTAAAAATGATTGTTGTTGTACGCTCTTACTTGCAGTAACACGCTAAATGTATGTGATATACTTATGGTTGTTATTACTTTGCAGAACCATTGTACACAGTGTTGGTTGCTCTCCCTGTGGAAGAAGTCTAATTAAAACCAAACTTCGAAACATGTCGGAATTACAGAAAACCAGCAGCTATTAGGCCATACAACAGGCCCGGCTGGCCTCCTGTCCTAACACTGTAATTTTGTGTCAAGTGGTGCCAACTGTCTTTTATGTGATATTTTTAATCTTGATCAAATAAAATTTGTACTATTTTGATACATATGCCTGTTTATTATTTAATTGGGGTAATAGTGCTGCATAAAAAATGCATAAAAACATGGGACCTATTTGTTTGTTTGTTCTAGTATGTTTTGGGATGCAGCACTCATTCCCAACTTTTTCTTGGTGATGTGAGTGAGGGGTCTTTTCTAATAGTGGGATTTGGACAGAATGTGACACCTGACTTAGAGGTCAGGAGGGAGGATTTTTGTACAGAGCAACTACGAGATGTCATAGAAACATAGAAACATAGAAAAGTGACGGCAGAAAAAGACTGAGTAGTCCATCGAGTCTGCCCCTTTTTATTTATTTTTTTTTATTTATTTTTTTATATATATTTTTTTTTACATTAATCTTGTTGTTTGACTATGGATGTTATGTTTATCCCAAGCATGTTTAAAGCCATTTACTGTTGACTGTCTCACAACCTCTGTTGGTAGTTTATTCCAATCATCAACCACCCTTTCAGTAAAATAATACTTTCTAAGATTAGTTTTGAACTTCCCCCCAGTTAGTTTGAGGTCATGTCCCCGTGTTCTTGATTTTGGTTTCATATTGAAAAGACTGCCCTCCTGAACCTTATTCACCCCCTTGTGTCATTCTCATTAGAGCCAGAGAGAACGTTAAGATGATGAATGGGGAACTTGTGGATCTTAATTGGAGGATGTCTTTCCCCTACATGCTCTGAAAAAACAATTTGCTGTATCAGGTGGTAAAACACGGTGAGGATGAGGTAGAGCAGCTGGTGGTTCCCAAACCCCACCGCAGAATGGTGCTAGACTTGGCCCATGGTCATATAATGGGGGGACATCTGGGTATGGAGAAGACCAGAGAGAGAATAACCCAGAGATTCTACTGAAACTCAGAAGCAGGAGAATCAAAGGAGAGACAACCCTCAAAGGGGGAGGGGCCATAAAAATAATTATCACAAAAAGACTAGAGGGAGGGCTCCTTATTACCATCCAACTCGCAATGAAGGAGAAGGGTGGGCCAACTCTCCTCGTAACTATGCTACCTATCCCCATGCCCCTAGGAATGAATACAGAGGGGGGTATTCGGATAAAGGATATCAAACCAGAGCAGCTGTTCCAACCCAGAATAGATATGCCCCATTGCAATATAACCAAAATTCACGAGACCATTTTTTAGGGACACAGAAGTCTCCGAGGAGGGGTTATGTTCGACATACACCTCCAAGAGACTTAAATTGGAGAAGTCCCCTCCCCGAGCGAGAAAGTACAGGATCCTCATCACTTAAAAATAGGTATTACACGTCTACAGGAGAGGAATAATATTGTGATTCGGCCTGCCGATAAAGGGGGAGGCTTGGTCATTATGGATAAGTCATATTATCAAACAGAAATGAACCGCCTCCTGGATGACCCAAATACATATAAAACATTGGGAAAAGATCCAATGATTGAATAGAAGGATAAACTACACCACCTTGTAACAAAGGGTAAAGAGAAGGGCATTTTAAGCCATAAAGAGGCATTATATTTGGACCCTCTGTTCTGTAGGACTCCGATAATTTATTTTTTGCCCAAGGTGCATAAGAGTATGGAGAGACCTCCAGGTCGACCGATCATCAATGGTATCCACTCAGTTACCTCTAGACTGGGTCGATATATAGATACCTTTCTTCAACCATTGGTGGTCGGGACAGAGGCCTATCTTAAAGACACGAAACATATCATACAAATAATGGATTCCCTTACTTGCTCACCTAATAGTATATTGGTAACCGCTGATGTTGGGTCCCTCTATACTATTATTAACCATGAAGAGGCCATTTCATCAGTACGCTGGGCCCTAACACAATCTGATCTGCCTAGGAGGCATAAACGCTTTCTGATAAAAAGTTTAAACTTTTGTTTACACCATAATTATTTTTAGTATGATCGCAGGTTTTATCTGCAGGCGAGAGGGGTGGCCATGGGTGCACGTTTTGCTCCCAGTGTGGCCAACTTGTTCATGGCCCACTGGGAGGAGGACGTAGTATTTAGGAATCGTCCACCCCAGCTCGTCTGCTACCGGCGATACATAGACGATCTTATATGTATCTGGGAAGGCAATATGGATGATCTAAAGAAATTTATGGAACATCTAAATAATAATGATAAAAACATCCAACTGACTTGGAATGTTGATACACAAAAAATCCAGTTTTTGGATCTGGAAATCTTTAAGGAAGGTAATAACTTTAGAACAAAATTTTTTTTTAAACTGACAGACCGCAATGCCTACATACCCCTTACCAGCTGCCACTATAAGCTGTGGCTCTGTAACATACCCAGAGGGCTGCTCTTCGGAGGACGACTATGTAGTACAGTCTCAGATTCTGGCGGAGAGATTCCAACAAAAAGGTTATCAAAAAATATAATTGAGGAAGAAATAAAGAAAGTCCAAAAAATGGACCGTAATTCCATCATCACTGGGTCAAAAGATAACAAGTCCACCTCTAAGATGGAGTATAGGATGGTGTTGGAGTATAATGTACAATACAAATCCTTTGAAAAAATAGTGAAAAGACATTGGTCTATTCTAAAGGGTGACAGAATTTTGGGGCCTGTGCTTCCAGAGCACCCCAGTTTTATATATAAAAAAGCCCCCACTTTACGTGATATCTTAGCACCGGGAGTAATAGACCCCCCTAAAAATCAAGAGAATAAACTGTTTTCATTTTTGTCCGGCTTCTACGCATGCGGCAGATGTGCTGCCTGCAAGGGAGCCAGTGGAAACATCAAGAAAAGAAAACAGTTTACCTCGAGGGCCACAAATAAACAATATGACATCAAAGATCTTATTACCTGTGGTACCAAAGGGGTAGTTTATATGCTCGAATGTCAATGTGGCCTACAATATGTAGGTCGCACGTCAAGGGCACTTCATGTCAGGATCGCTGAACATGTCAATAATATTATTAAGGGACATACCACCCACAGCGTATCCAAACATTTTAAACTATGTCATCATAAAGACCCTAGGGGCCTTAAATTCTGGGGAATAGAAAAGGTTTCCCGTCACTGGCGGGGTGGTAATTTCATTCGACATTTAAGCCGCAGGGAATCCTATTGGATTTTTGAGATGGGGGTCCTCAAACCTGTGGGCTTAAATGTCGAATTTGACCTTAACTGCTTTATTTCAGACAGGTAAAAGATCTTTGATGGGTGAAGGAGGGTCGTTTTTGCCCCCTTACTCATCAATAATTGTTCTATATGCCTCTTCTTGTTTCTTGTTCTTTCTTTTTCCCTTTATTTTCCTTTTTTTGTAAAGGAGCTCCCTTGGGGAGATTTTCTTTAAGGAGATATCGTTAGATGAGATTTTCTTTATCGATTAGAATTTGGCTCATAGATTGTTTTTATGTGAGGGTATTGTGCAAAATGTTTATGTACAGGACAGCGGTGTTAACGGCAACTGCGTGGCTATAGGGCCCCACTAACCTGGTTAGTGTTGTTTTGGACCCAATAACAATTGTCCTCGAGATTGGGGTCTTTCCCTCCAAGGAAAATCCAAGGTGGGCTATATAAATTGACTTTTATCTCTTGGAGATCATTAGGGGCTAATGGAGGTCCGTTGTCCCCTGAGTGTTTTTAAATAAATCACCATTAATATTATTTTCTATTTCTCATACACTTTTCACATGTGTTTATGTCTTTTATACAAATAGACAGTATTTGGGTATCATCTGAAATGTGTAATATGAGATGGATGTTTTACAAACAATTTTATAATTTTTAGTAATAAATTTCCCTGTAAGCGCGGACCTGCAGAGAGGAATGTATGTATAAGGATGTTTCTGGGGACACGAGCTAAATGGGCGGGCCTATATTTGTAATTTTACGCTGAACGAATGGGAGGGCTCCCCGCTGAGTTAATTAGACTCTCAGAGGTCCCATTAGCATATTAACCTAAGCAGGAAGCGGAAGGGGCGGGTCCCGTATATGCCATTGGCACAGATGGAACGCAAATTTTGCTTCCGTCTCCGCTATCATGCAGAGGAACACATGAGATGACGGGGAGAGAGAGGTGGGCATGCGCAGATTGACCATCCAGATGGAACGCATAGAGCCTTTCCGCTTCCCATAGCCCGCTCCTAACACTTCTCTTTTACTGTCCGCGCTATGCTCCTAGTTGCAGCTGGTGCATTAACATTAACATGACTATATAAGTAAAGCATTTTTGGCTGGCTCCATCTCACGCTGAGGAAGTCCATATTGTACCGGACGTAACACGTACGGAGGTAGAAGCCATGCCAGTTGCCAGTTCACACTGCTGCCCTATATTCCAGTCGTGCATGTACTTACACCAGTGGAGGTGTTGGAAAATGTGAGTAACATTTTGTTTAATAAATACTAAGTGGTTTTAACAAACGGAGAGCACTAGATTTTGTTTTATTATTCTTTCACGTGCAATTCCCGTGGCATCTCCCCTGGACGGTGTTTGGAGGGACCTCACTGAACCATTCAGGATTAGATGATTCCACTGCAGGGATAATCTATATATGCTGTGTGACCCTCACAGGTCGAGTGGATGAGGTGAGAGGCTAAGAGTGTCTGTGGTGGCAGGATCCACGTGTTCCCTCACCTGCATGTACTTAGGACTGCACGCTGTTTCACCAGTGGGACTTGTTGTTCTTGACTCTCCATAAGAAACTACTTTTTAATGGACTTTGTAATATATTATTTTACTCAGAGACACTTTTTGCGCTGCACTAAATTTTTTTGGATGATCAGAGATTCTACTGGCCTGGGCTGTATGCAGATGTCAAAAAGTACTGTGAGTCGTGCCCCGAGTGTCAGCACGTCACCCCATTTTCGCAGTCCGCTTGTTCCCCTACCCATAATTGAAGTGCCTTTTGAGAGAATTGGCATAGATCTGGTGGGGCCAGTAGTAAAGTTTGCCCGGGCCACCAGCACATTCTGGTAATATTGGACTACACGACACGTTATCCTGAAGCCATACCCTTGCTGAATACCTCCGCTAAGACTATCGCCAAGGAATTGGTCCAGGTATTTAGTCATGTGGGGATCCCAAAAGAGACCATGGCACCCCGTTCATGTCCAGGGTTACTAAGGATCTGTGCAAGTTATACAAAATCTCCAATCTCCATACCTCTGTCTACCACCCCCAAGGCGGTTTGCCTCTGATGTGGGTCTAGGGGCGGTACTGTCCCAGATCAGAGACGAGGAGGAGCACCTGGTTTTATACCTGAGCTGCAAGCTGAACAGGCATGAAAAAAATGACGCCATCGTAGAGAAAGAGTGTCTCGCATCAAATGGGCCTTAGACGCCCTGAAGTATTATCTGTTGGGGAGACCTTCAGGCTAGTCACCGACCATGCCCCCTTGAAGTGGATGTGTGACAACAGGGAAAAGAATAGTCGGATGACAAGGTGGTTCCTCGCTTTATAGCCCTTAGTTTACAGTGGAGCACAAAACGGGAAAGCTACAAAACAAAGCGGATGTCCTTTCCTGGGTCCAATGAATGGTTGGGAAAGTTGCTCAACCCCAGGGGCTTCAGCAGAGGGGGGATATGTGACAGTATGCGAGGCAAAGTGATAGACGGATGCCATCTGTCGCCTCGCGTACATTCACTTGGATTGGACTGAAGCGGAGTCCGGCCTGGGTTTTTCCAGCCACAGTGGCAGGGCTGGTTCCGGGCCGGGTTTTTGGATCCACTGGAGTCCAGTCTCAGGTGTGGTTAAATGACCAGGAGGAGAGCACAGTGTTGCTCCGGCCTGGGACTCAGAAACACTTCACTGAGAGAGCTATACATTGGGATCTGGTTGCTCTAAGGACTCTAACTAAAGGTTTACATTTGCATTTGTTTGGGGGTGTCTGGGACAAGCCCGGCACTGTATAGTGAGGTACAGGTCCGTATAGCTTAGCGCTCGGACGGCAAGCATTTGTTTTCATATTTTGTTTATTTGACTTGCAACCTTACTAATAAAACTGGGAACTCACCAAACTTTTTAGAAAGTTTGCCTGAATGTTGCCTTTTTCCCAGAAAAGGTGATCTCCATGAGCTAATCTCCCATACACTTCAATACAGGGCACTGTCCCTCCTTCCTGCCCAGCCCAATTCTCAGCTTTCAGCTCTGTCGCAATTTGAATGACAATTGCTCGGTCATGCAACACTGTACCCAAATTAAATTTTTATAATTTTTTTCCCCACAAATAGAGCTTTCTTTTGGGGGTATTTGATCAGCACTGAGGTTTTTATTTTTTGTGCTACAAATAAAAAAAGACTGAAAATTTTGAAAAAAGAAATTTTTTTCTTTGTTTCTGTTGCAAAACTTTGTAAATAAGAAATTTTTCTCCTTCACTGATGAGGCTGCACTGATGGACACTGATGAGTATTGATTGGCACTGATAAGGTGGCACTGATGATATGGCACTTATATGAAGCACTGGTTGGTACTGATAGGCGACACTGATAAGCACTGATTGACACTCATAGGTGGCACTGATGGGCATTCATAGGTGGCACTGATGGGCACTCATAGGTGGCACTAGACACTGATAGGTGGCACTAGACACTGATAGATGGCACTAGTGGGCACCCATAGGTGGCACTTGTGGGCACTCATAGGTGGCACTGGTGGGCACTCATAGGCAGCACTGATCAGGAAGCAATGGCAGGCTTCACTGATGGGCACAGAGTGCCATCCCTAATGGGCACTGATTGGCATCCCTGGTGGGCTCTAGTGGGCTTAACTGGTGGTTATGGGTGGGCATCCATGGTGGTCATTGATGGGCATCCTTGATGGGTCCACACTGATAATCAATGCACTGATTATCAGCGCAGACTCCCCCTGTCAGCCTGTCAGTACGAGTAGAGGAAAAGCTGATACACAGATTTCCTGTTTACACTGTGATCGGCTGTGATTGGCGTGAGGGTGGAACAAGAACTTTCAATTTCAAAATAGCAAACTTTTCTGAACTGTGCTCAATATTACAAGACATCAATTGGGACCTAATACTAGAAACATTTAACATGGAGGAAAAATGGGAATGCTTTAGGAACATATTAAACAAAGGTATAATACAGTGCATTCCAATGGGCAATAAATATAGAAGAGCGAAGGTTAAACCTGGGTGGTAAAACCGTAATGTAAAAATTCTTATTAGAAAGAAAGAAATGGCCTTTAAAAAATATAAAGCAGAGGGGCATTGTCAGCATTCCAACACTGCAAGGAATGCAATAAGAAGTGTAAGAACGAAATCAGGGTGGCTAAAAAAGGCTACGAGAGACACTTAGCAGAGAAGAGTAAAAAAAAAGGAAATTCTTTAGATATATTAACAGTAAAAATGTGAAATCAGAGCACATTGCCCACATAAAAGACGGGAGGGAAGTTAGTTACAGATGACACAGAGAAGGCAACTGTACTAAATGCTTTCTTACACAGGAAAAGGAGGGGTATACTGACCACTACAGTATTGTTAGTAGCACATTACAGGATGTACCCTCATGGCTAACAGAGGCTGGATTCAAGGAATGACTAGATAAGCTTAACATAAATAAATCACCAGGACCAGATGGCTTACATCCGAGAGTCCTCAAAAAACTCAGTCACGTTACAGCTAAACCATTGTTTCTAATCTTTGTGGACAGCATACTGAAAGGATTTGTACCAGCTGATTGGAGAAAAGCCAATGTGGTACCAATATTCAAAAAAGGATATAGACATATTCCTGGAAACTACAGGCCAGTGAGCCTAACATCAATAGTAGGTAAATTATTGGGGTGGATGATAAGAAACTATATCCAAGAATTTGCTGAAAACAGTATCATTAGTAGCAATCAGCATGGGTTTACGAAGACCAATCTGTTAACATTCTACGAGGAAGTGAGCTGCCATCTAGATGGGGGGGCTGTGGATGTGGTGCATCTGGACTTTACAAAAGCATTTGATACAGTTCCCCATAAACACTTAATCTACAAGCTGAGGTCTGCAGGCGTGGACCATAAGGTTTGTTCTTGGATAGAACAACTGATTACAGGGGCTCGTCAAGAATACAAGAACAAGAGAAGGGCGCACCGACCTAGTGCAATACCGTTTAAAAAGTTTATTCAAGAATATTCAAATAAAAATATAGGCACAACAGAGTTTAAGACAAACATAACGCCTCCAGGACTATTTCAGAGCTCCACCTCAGCAGGGAGACCAGACTGTGTCCATGTGGCCAGGCTGCTGCGTTTTCAGGGTGAACCCTCTTCCTCAGAGCCTCAGGGGCGCGTCCAAAGGGTAGTGATAAATAATGTGTACTTAGACTGGTCTGGAGTGGTAAGTGGGGTACCCCAAGGTTCTGTCTTAGGACCAATTCTGTTTCATTTATTCATAAATTATATAGAGGAACGGGATACATAGCTCAATATCAGTTTTTACAGATGACACAAAAATAAGCAGGGCAATAACTTCACATCAGGATACAGAAATTTTACAGAAAGACCTGAACAAAATAATGGAGTGGGCAACTACATGGCAAATGAGGTTTAATGTGGAGAAATGTAAAGTAATGCATTTGGGGGCTAAAAAAGATCTGGAGGTCCTACTGGGGCGGATCCAGAGTCTAGTCTCGGGAGGGACACTGCCAGTAAATAAGGTTTTTTGCTGGCAATTTGTGGGTGCAATGGCTGGTGTTGGTGCTTCAATCAATGGTTGATATGATGTCAGGATGATTGAAGTGAATTATCTATATTATTACATTGTAATATAAAATTAAATAGTTCAACTCACCATCATGCACAATCGGTGGGCGCCCTGAGTGTGTCACTTGCCGCCGTCACCTGCCACCAGATGCTGCATGTCACTTGCCACCATCACCTGCCACCAGATGCTGAATATCACTTGCCACCATTGCCTGCCACCAGATGCAGCTTGTCACTTGCTACTTCACCTGCCACCAGATGCAGAGTGTCACTGGCCACCGTCGCCTGCCACCAGATGCAGCTTGTCACTTGCCAAGTTACTTGCCACCAGATGTGGATTGTCATTTGCCACCTTGCCTGCCACCAGATGCAGCTTGTCACTTGCCACATCACCTGCCTTCAGATGCAGCTTATCACTTGCCACGTCACCAGCCACCAGATATGGATTTTCACTTGCCACATCACCTGCCACCATATGCAGATTGTCACTTGTCACATCACCTGTCACCAGATGCAGCTTGTCACTTGCCATGTCACCAACCACCAGATGCAGATTGTCACTTGCCACATCACTTGCCACCAGATGCTTATTGTTACTTACCACATCACCTGCCACCAGATGTAGATTGTCACTTGCCACATTACCTACCACCAGAGGCGGATTGTCACTTGCCACGTCACCTGCCATCAGATGCGGATTGTCACTTGCCACATCACCTGCCACCAGATGCTGATTGTCAATTGCCACATTACCTTCCGCCAGATGCGGCTTGTCACTTGCCACATCACCTACCAGCAGATGTGGATTGTCATTTGCCACATCACTTGCCACCAGATGCGGATTGTCACGTGCCATGTCACCTGTCACCAGATGCAGATTGTCACTTGCCACATCACCTGCCACCAGATGCGGATTGTCATTCACCACGTGACATCACCTGCCACCAGATGCGGATTGTCACTTGCCATGGTGCCTGCCACCAGATGCAGATTGTCACTTGCCACATCACTTGCCACCAGATGCTTATTGTTACTTACCACATCACCTGCCACCAGATGCAGATTGTCACTTGCCACATCACCTACCACCAGAGGCGGATTGTCACTTGCCACGTCACCTGCCACCAGATGCGGATTGTCACTTGCCACATCACCTGCCACCAGATGCTGATTGTCAATTGCCACATCACCTTCCACCAGATGCGGCTTGTCACTTGCCACATCACCTACCAGCAGATTGTCATTTGCCACATCAATTGCCACCAGTTACGGATTGTCACGCGCCGAGTCACCTGTCACCAGATGCAGATTGTCACTTGCCACATCACCTGCCACCAGATGTGGATTGTCCTTCACCACGTGACATCACCTGCCACCAGATGTGGATTGTCACTTGCCATGGTGCCTGCCACCAGATACAGATTGTCACTATCCTGCAACAAAAGTGAGAACAGAGAAAGAGGCTTCTCTCCCCATATTTTCAGCACAAGTGAGGGCGGGCTGTGGGAGATGATGTAATCTCTCTGCTGCATGTGGCTGCACAGTGAGGGCGGAATTGCGGTGATGCAGGGTGGGGCGGTGAGAAATGATGCAACCTCTCTGCTCACTTGCCCGCCCGCTCACTGTCCTACCCTCCCGCTCACCCACTGGCCCACTAACTGGCATAACTGCCCGCCTGCTCAATGGCTTGCCCGCCTGCTCTGCTCACCCGCTGGCCCACTCACTAACTTTACCGCCCATCCGCTAACCCGCCGTCCTGTTCACTATTTTCTCAGGGGGAACAATTTCCCCCCCGCCCGGATCCGCCCCTGGGGTCCTAGTGGAAGGCAGACTGAGCATTCAATGTCAAGCTGCAACTACCCAATCCGGCAGAATATGAACATGCATGAAAAAGGGGATATGGTCACCGGTCCTCAGAAGGGATGTGCTGGAGCGGAAGAGCGTTCAAAGAAGGGCAGCGAAATTAATAAAGGGATTGGAGGACCTCAATTATGAGGAGAGACTACAAGCACTAAATTTATTCTCGCTGGAGAAGAGACGCTTGAGGGGGACATGAGAGCGATTTACAAATACCTCAATGGTGATCCCAGCATAGGAAAAAACTATTCTGTCTCAGGAATTGTAAGAGGACACATGGCCACACAATGAGATTGGAGGAGAAGTGGTTTAACCAAAAAGCGGAGGTCCGCCTAGAACTAAAAAGAATTAAAAGTCAGCAGCTACACATACTGGCCTTGTGTTTTGGATTATTGTTATGTTGGAATGTCCAAGTACGTCCCATGCGCAGCTTCGTGGCTGATGAATGCAAATGTTCCTCCAGTATGTTTTGATAACATACTGCATTCATCTTGCCATCAATTTTGACCAAATTTCCTGTGCCTTTGTAGCTCACACATCTCCAAAACATCAGTGATACACCTCCGTGTTTCACAGGCCTTGTTGACTCCTCTCCAAATGTAGCGTTTATGGTTGTGGCCAAAAAGCTAAATTTTGGTCTCATCACTCCAAATTAATTTATGCCAGAAGGTTTGAGGCTTGTCTCTATGCTGTTTGGCATATTGTAAGCGGGATACTTTGTGGCATTTGCGTAGTAATGGCTTTCTTCTGGCGACTCGACCATGCAGCCCATCTTTCTTTAAGTGCCTCCTTATTGTGCATCTTGAAACAGCCACACCACGTGTTGTCAGAGAGTCCTGTATTTCACTTAGTTATTTGTTGGTTTCTCTTTGCATCCTGAACAATTTCCCTGGCAATTGTGGAAGAAATTTTAGTTGGTCTGCCTGACCGTGGTTTGGTTTCAACAGGGCCCTCATTTTCCACCTGATTAGCTTTTGAAAACTGCTGATTGGCATTCTCAATTCCTTGGATATCTTTTTATATACCTTTCCTGTTTTATATAGTTCATCTACCTTTTCCAGCAGATACTTTGATAATTCATTTGCTTTGCCCATGACTCAGAATCCAGAAATGTCAGTGCAGCACTGGATGAAAGATCCAAGAGTCTGTCAGGAGTCCAGAAACCCATTGACCTTTTATACATACACTAAATACAAGCAAACAGATCACAGTGGAGGGTGGTTACCTTTAATAGCCATTCAAATCCCTTTGTGTCAATTTGTGTGCATGTTATCATGACAAAATCACCAGGGTATGTAAACTTTTGATCAGGGTCATTTGGGTAGTTTCTGTTGTCATTATGATTTATGATTTAAAAGAGTATACACAGTTGATTGATAATAAATGGCTTCAGCCAAACACTAAGCATGAGTAAAAGAAATGTTTTTGTGTTATCATTCTCTGAAAAATGGCCAAGAAATGATACATTTTGCCAGGGTAAACTTGTGAGCGCAACTGTATGTGTAAAAAACAGCCAGAAAAGAGTTTTGGCCTTTTTAAACACATTGATATAGAAGCCTACAAAAATTTTGGGGGCACTGCTTGGTTTGCGTATGACAAATCTTTTCGTCAAAAGATGGCAGTCCATCCGTCATTACATTGAGGAACATAGAATATTGGGTTGTGGATAAATCTTTTTCTCCCCCAACGGTCACAATTTAGCAGACAAATGGTGCCCTCCAATCAATTCAACACTTCGGGATACAAGAAAGGGGTGTGTTTTAACTTCAATGATTCACAATGTAAATGGCACAACACATGCAAATACAGGCATGAATGTGCATGAATGGGACACACTCAGTATCAAAATGTTTTAAAAAGATGGCGGCCGCAAACCACCAGCCTGGTAGGGATTTCATTTCAAAAAACAGTTTCCCCAGTGAGGCTCCATGCCATGGTCAATTGACTTCAATGTTTCCCAGACAAACAGAAGGCCCTTATAATATTTAATGGATTTAGTAATGGCTGTATAGGTTGCACTATTCACAATAATTTAAAGTCAACCATGGGGATGGATAGTATTGTAGAAGAAAAAATATTTAACAAAATTCGTTTAGGTAGAGTGGAGGGTCCTTTTAGGAATCCTCCATATAAGGACTTTAGGATTTTCCCGTTAGGTATTGGTCCCAAGAAGGAGCCGAATGCCCTTTGGCTTATCCATCACATGTCATCCCCAGAAGGTAGCTCAGCTCTCTCAATGACCAAATTCTAGAAGATTTACCATCTGTGTTTTATGCATCCTTTGAGGACGCATTAGTTATTTTAAGAAATTTGGGGCAGGGAGCTTTACTGGCTAAAGCTGATATAAAAGCAGTTTTCCGGCTCCTACCTATAAATCCCAGGTCTTTTAACTCATTGGGTTTTTCCTTTAACCTCTTTCTGCCCTCCCACCGTCAAATGACGGCTGGGCGGTGTGGCTCTCGTTCTGGGACGACGTCATATGACGTGATCCCAGAAAGCGCGCTCCTGCGTGCCTTAGGGGGCGCACCGATCGAGGTCACGCCGTGTTGCCAGGACACGGTGCGACCCCGATCTGTGTAAAGAGCCGGGACCAGTCACAGCCGGCCACATGTAAACACCAGAGTGCCAGTAATCGGCGCTCCTCGCCTCACACTGAAAGAGTGTGTGGCGAGGAGAGCCGATCAGCGGCATCTCCTCTCACAGAGGACTTCTAGGGATGTAATTAGGGCACTGATCATCAGTGCCCTGATTACAATTGAAAACCAGTGCCCCCCCAGTGCAAGCAAACAGTGTCCTCAAGTGCCCACCAGTGCCAGCAGTCAGTGCCCCCAAGTGCCCACCAGTGCCCTCAATCAGTGCCCACAAGTGCCACCAATCAGTGGCCATTAATGATGCCAGTCAGTGCTGGCTAATAGTGCTGCCTATCAGTGCTGCCCATCAATGCCCATCATTGCTGCCAATCAATGCTGCCCATCAATGCCCATTAGTGCCACCCATCAATGCCCATGAGTGCCCATCAGGGCTGTCTATCTGTGCCGCCTATCTGTGCCCACCAGTGCCACCTATCAGTGCCCATCAGTGCCGCCTATATGTGCCCACCAGTGCCACCCTTCAGTGCCCACCAGTGCCACCTATCAGTGCCCACCAGTGCCATCCATCAGTGCCACCTATCAGTGCCCATAAGTGCAGCATATTAGTGCCTCCTCATCAGTGCCACCTAATCAGTGCCCACAAGTGCCGCCTCATCAGTGCCCATAAGTGCCACCTCACCAGTGCCCATCAGTGCACCCTATCAGTGCCCATCAGTACCACCTCATCAGCACACATCTGTGAAGGAGAAAAATTACTTATTTACAAAATTTACTGACAAAAATTAAGAAAAACATTTTTTTTTTCAACATTTTTTTTTTTTAGTAACAAATAAAAAAAACCAGCAGGGATTAAATACAACCAAAAGAAAGCTCTATTTGTGTGTAGAAAATGATAAAAATTTCACATGGTTACAGTGTAGCACGACCGCGCAATTGTCATTCAAAGTGCTACAGCGCGAAAAGCTGAAAAATGGTCTGGGCAGGAAGGGGGTGAAAGTGCCCTGTATTGAGGTGGTTAAGGGACAATTTTATTTTGACAAATGCCTACCTCTGGGCTGTTCCGTATCCTGCTTTTATTTTATATGTTTTGCGTTCTTTCTAGAGTGATTAGTCTCCAAAGTTTCAGGTTCTAGCTCAATTATACACTATTTAGATGATTTTTTGTTTTTAGGCCAGTCTAATTTCCCTACTTGTAGAATACTTTTAGATGCATTTGTTGACATTTGTAAAAATGTTGGTATCCCGTTGGGGCAAGACAAGACAGTCTACCCGACTGTCTGTCTTGATTTCCTGGAGATTACGATAGACACATTAAATAAGGAATTCAGGTTGCCCATGGATAAAGTGGTTAAACTACAAATCGGCTTGTTAACTTTAGTCAGAAAAAGGAAGGTCACCCTTAATCACTTCCTTACCGGCATATAGTAATAATACGCCAGCAAGGTGCACTCCCCATCCTGGGTGGAGGGCATATGACGCATCTGAGTACCTGTGTACCTGTCACCAACCCATTTGAGTACCCGAGTACCTGTCACCAGTCCATCAGAGTACCCGAGTACTTGTCATCAGCCCATCAGAGTACCTGAGTACCTGTCACCAGCCCATCAGAGTACCTGAGTACTTGTCACCAGTCCATCAGAGTACCCAAGTACCTGTCACCAACCCATGAGAGTACCCAAGTACCTGTCATCAACCCATCAGAGTACCTGACACCAGCCCAGCAGAGTACCCGAGTACTTGTCACCAGCCCATCAGAGAACCCAAGTACTTGTCATCAGCCCATCTGAGTACCTGAATACCTGCCACCAGCCCATCAGAGTACCCGAGTACCTGTCACAAACCCATCAGTGTTCCCGAGTACCTGGCACCAACCCATCAGTGTACCCGAGCACCTGTCACCAATCCATCAGAGTACCCGAGTACCAACCCTTCTGAGTACACGAGTACCTGTCACCAGCCCATCAGAGAACCAGAGTACCTGTCACCAGCCCATCAGAATACCCAAGTACCTGTCACCAGCCCATCAGAGTACCCAAGTATCTGTCACCAGCCCATTCGAGTACTCTAGTACCTGTCACTAGCCCATCTGAGTACCCAAACACCTGTTACCAGACCCTCAGAGTACCCAAGTACTTGTCACACACCCATCAGATTACCCGAGTACCTGTCACCAACCCATCAGAGTACCCGAGTACCTGTCACCAACACTTCTTAGTACACGAGTACCTGTCACATCCCATCAAAGTACCTGACACCTGCCCATCAGAGTACCCGAGTACCTGTCACCTGCCCATCAAAGTACCCAAGCACCTGTCACCTGCCCATCAAAGTACCCGAGTACCTGTCACCTGCCCATCAAAGTACCCGAGTACCTGTCACCTGCCCATCAAAGTAACAGAGTACCTGTCAGCAGCCCATCAGAGTACCTGAGGACCTGTCATCAACCCATCTGACTATCCGAGTACCTGTCATTAACCCATCTGAGTGCCCGAGTACCTGTCACCTGCCCATCAAAGTACCTGAGTACCTGTCACCAGCCTATCAGAGTACCTGAGTACCTGTCACCAGCCCATCAGAGTACCTGAGTACTTGTCACCAGCCCATCAGAGAACCCAAGTACTTGTCACCAGCCCATCTGAGTACCCGAGTACCTGCCACCAGCCCATCAGAGTACCCGAGTACCTGTCACCAACCCATCAGTGTACCCGAGTACCTGTCACCAGCCCATCAGTGTACCCGAGCACCTGTCACCAACCCACCAGAGTACCCGAGTACCTGTCACCAACCCATCAGAGTACCCGAGTACCAACCCTTCTGAGTACACGAGTACCTGTCACCAGCCCATCAGAGAACCCGAGTTCCTGTCACCAGCCCATCAGATTACCTGAGTACCTGTCACCAGTCCATCAGAGTACCTGTCACTAGCCCATCTAATTACCCAAGTACTTGTCACCAGCCCATCAGAGTACCCAAGTACCTGTCACCAGTCCATCAGAGTACCTGTCACTAGCCCATCTAATTACCCTAGTACCTGTCACTAGCCCATCTGAGAACCCAAGTACCTGTCACTAGCCCACCTGAGTACCTGTCACCAGCCCATCTGAGTACTTGAGTACCTATCACCAGCCCATCTGAGTACTCTAGTACCAGTCACTAGCCCATCTGAGTACCCGAACACCTGTCACCAGACCCTCAGAGTACCCAAGTACTTGTCACCAACCCATCAAATTACCCAAGTACCTATCACCAACCCTTCTGAGTACCCAAGTACCTGTCACCAGCCCATCAGAGTACCCGAGCACCTGTCACCAGCCCATCAGAGTACCCGAGTATCTGTCACCAACCCATCAGAGTACCTGAGCACCTATCCCCAACCCATCAGAGTACCCAAGTACCTGTCACCAACCCTTCTGAGTACACAAGTACCCGTCACCAGCCCATCAGAGTACCCAAGTACCTGTCACCAGCCCATCAGAGTACACGAGTACCTGTCACAAGTCCATCTGAGTACCTGTCACTAACCCATCAGAGTACCCTAGTACCTGTCACTAGCCCATCTGATTACCTGAGTACCTGTCGCTAGCCCATCTGAGTACCCTAGTACCTGTCACTAGCCCACCTGAGTACCCGAGTACCTGTCACTAGCCCATCTGAGTATGCGAGTACTTGTCACCAGACCATCTGAGTACCTGAGTACCTGTCACCAGCCTATCAGTGTACCCGAGAACTTTTTACCAGCCCATCAGAGTACCCGAGTACCTTTTACCAGCCCATCAGAGTACCCGAGTACCTTTTACCAGTCCATCAGAGTACTCAAGTACTTATCTGCAGCCCATAAGAGTACCCGAGTATCTATCTGCAGCCAGTGCCTCATAAAATGTACATTGGGGTGTTTGCTTTGCAAAATGGGGTAATTTTGTGGGTAATTCCACTGTCTTGGTGCTCCAGGACCTTCAAAAGTGTGATAGGTAGGAATGAAATTAGATGTGTAATTTATTCTCCTAGAACGCCTGAAGGTACTACTTCAATGTTGGACCTGTCTTTGTGGCCGGGCTGTGTAAAAGTGTCACACATATGGTATTGCCATACTTGGGACGAGTAGCAGAATATATTTTGGGGGGTAATTTTTGCTATATACATGCATGTGTTAGAAATATCATAAAATTTACAACTTTGTGTAAAAAAAAAAAAGTTTTCATTTTCTTTCCACGTTTTCCGAAGACTTGTTGAAAAAAATGAACCGTACAAAAGACTAACAATGCCTCATAGAATATATGTTGGGGTTTTTGCCTTCCAAAATGGGGTCATTTTGTGTGTAATTCCACTGTCCTGGTGCTCCAGGGCCTTCAAATTGTAATAGGTTGTTAGGATATTTTATGTGTAATTTATGCTCCTAAAACGCCTGATGCTGCTCCCTGCATGTTGGACCTCTGTATGTGGCCAGGCTGTGCAAACGTCTGACACATGTGGTATCGCCATACTCGGGACGAATAGCAGAATGTATTTTGGGGGGTACTTTTTGCTATGTGTTAGAAATATCTTATAAATTGACCACTTTGTGTAAAAATAAACGTTTTCATTTCCTTTCCGCGTTTTTCAAAGACTTGTGAAAAAAATTAACCATACAACAGACTCATAATGCCTCACAGAATATACGTTGGGGTGTTTGCTTTCCAAAATGGGGTCATTTTGTGGGTAATTCCACTGTCCTGGTGCTCCAGGGCCCTCAAAATCGTAATAGATTGTTAGGATATTTTATGTGTAATTTATGCTCCTAGAACGCCTGATGGTGCTCCCTGAATGTTGGACCTCTCTATGTGGCCAGGCTGTGTAAAAGTTTCACACGTGTGGTATCGCCATACTCAGGCCGAATATTAGAAAGTGGAAAAAAATCAACAGTACAAAAGACTCATAATGCCTTCGATAATACGTTGGGGTGTTTGCTTTCCAAAATGGGGTCATTTTTGGGTATTTCCATTGTCCTGGTGCTCCAGGGCCTTCAAAAATGTAAAAGGTCGTTAGGAAATTAGATGTGAAATTTCTGCTCCTAGAACGCCTGACGGTGCTCCCTGCATGTTCAGCCTCTGTATGTGGCAAGGGTGTGAAAAAGTCTCACATATGTGGTATCGCCATACTTGGGAGGAGTAGCAGAATGTATTTTGGGGTGTAGTTGGAAATATGCATATGCTGTGTGAGAGAAATAACTACTTGTTATGACAATTGTGTAAAAAAATAAAAATAAATAGTTTCTTAATTTTCCCAAGAATTGTGGGAAAAAATTACACCTTCAAAAAACTTGCCATGCCTCTTACTAAATACCTCTGACTGTCTACTTTTCAAAAACGGGTCACTCAGAAATGAGTTAGGCCGTCAGTACATCAGGCGTGATCAATTTTCAATAATTGGCACCATAGCTTGTAGACTCTATAACTTTCACACAGACCAAATAACTTATTTGAGTTATTTCTTCCAAAGATAGGTAGCAGTATAGGTTTTGGCCCAAATTTATGAAAAAAAATGACTTATCTACAAAATTTTATCATAGAAACTAAAAAAAAATGTTTTCATTTATGTCGCAAAAAATAAAAAACCCAGAGGTGATTAAGTACCACCAAAAGAAAGCTCTATTTGTATGAAAATTATAAAAATGTTGTTTGGGTACAGTTTTGCATGACTGAGTAATTGTCATTCAAAGTGTGAGTGCGCTGAAAGCTGAAAATTGGTCTGGGAAGGAAGGGGGTGTAAGTGTCCTGTATTGAAGTGGTTAAAGAAGTGCAAACACTTTTGGGTCAGTTAGTATTTGCCCCCAGAATAATACCAATTGGGAAAACATTCTCAAGGAGGCTTTATTTGGCTATCTCCGGCCTCAAATCCCCCTCCTCTCATATACACAAGTCACATGATATCAGGGAAGATTTATTGGTCTGATTAAAATTCCTAGAATTTTTCAATGGGAAAGCAGTCTGGCAGAAAGATTTTGTTTCCAACAAGGATTTTTCCCTTCAGACAGATTCAGCAGGGTCCCGGGGCTTTGCCGCCATATGGAAAACCCATTGGTGTGGGGAGTTTTGGGACCCCACGTGGAAATATAAAAGTTATCTTAGAAATAGTGTTCTTTTGGAATTATTTCCCATTATTGTGGTTATCGAGATCTGGGGTGATAGTTTTAAGAACAAACGTATTTTGTTTAGCACAGATAATAAAGGAGTACTTTACGCTATAGACTGTTTAACCTCAAGGTCTCTGCCGGTCATCGTTTTGCTGAGGTATTTCATTTTTAAATGCCTGAGTGTGAACATATGGGTAAAGGCCAAATATATTCCAGGGAAAACAAATGACTTGGTGGACGCCTTATCTCATTTCCATATGGAGCGTTTCACCTGCCTCTTGCCAAGTGGAGTTACCTCAGTGGACCCAGTGGAGTTACCTTGCCCGAAAAGGAAGCTGATTTGACTCAAGTTTTGGCTAATGTGAGAAATTCAGTTGCCCCTTCCACCATGGCGGGATATCAGTCAGCCTGGTGGTTGTGGACCTCGTTTCTGAATAATTATGGTGTGTAATATGATGTTGTCTAAGGAGGACTGGTTTTATTATTTTTTGGATTCATTGCTTAGTAAAGGTTATTCATGGCCACACGTTAATAAATCAATAGTGGGTATTTCCTTTTTCTTAAAACTGAACAATCTGCCATCCCGTTTTAGTTTTTTCATGGTTAACTTCAAGACCAAGCCTGTTTTTTTGGTACGGTGTTTACGAGTTAAAACCATTTTTTGCTATAAAATTACTTACAACCCCCCTAGAGAATAAAATGGCGGTCATTGCAAAACTTTATGTCACACCGTATTTGCGCAGCGGTCTTCCAAGTGTGCTTTTTTTTTAATAAATTCAGTTGTTTTAGTTAAAAAATAAGAACACAGTAAAGTTGGCCAATTTTTTTCCATATTGTGAAAGATAATGTTACGCCAAGTAAAATAATACCCAACATGTCATGCTTCAAAATTGCGTCCGCTTGCGGAATGGCGACAAACTTTGCAACTTAAAAATCTCCATTGGCGACATTTAAAAAATTCTACAGGTTAGCAGTTTTGAGTTGCAGAGGAGGCCTAGTGTTAAAATTATTGCTCTTGCTCTAATGATCGTGGCGATACCTCACATGTGTGGTTTGAACACCGTTTTCATATGTGGGCAGGACTTATGTATGCATTCGCTTCTGCACGCGAGCTCGCGGGGACGGAGTGCTTTAAAAAAAATTTTATTATTATTATTATTTATTTTGCTTTTTACTTTTTTTTAAAAAAAAATTTGATCACTTTTATTCCTATTACAAGAAATGTAAACATAGAAAAAAGCATGACAAATCTGAAAAAAATGACAGCCCAAAAAACGTCATTTCCGCCCTGCCGTGTTATGGAGCCGAGTGAGCGGCTTCAGCCGCTCAGTCGGCTATTGGACACTGGGGGGACGGATCGGATCATCTCCGGCGCTGCCGGTGGGTCCGGTAAGCGGCGGAGATGATGGGAAAGCGGCGGGAGGGGGGGCACCTCTCCCGCCTCTGATAAAAGTGATTTTGCGGCGAATCGCCTGAAGAAAAGAACGGTATCTGAATGCACCATTCAGATATCACCACTCAAACCTAAGGACGTCATATGACGTCCGGCGGTATGGAAGTGGTTAAACAAGCTTTGAAAGGGTATAGAAAGGTTAAAAAAGCCAGAAACGCTAGGGAACCAATAACTCCAGTGATTCTAGGGAATCTTTGTAAGGCCACAGAGTCTGTCTGCTGATCCAGCTTTGAATCTGTATTGTTTAAAGCAGCTTTTTCGGTGCTATTTTTTGCCTCCCTAAGGATCTCTGAATTGATTCCGCGTACTAAAAAGCACCATGGAAGTCTCGCTATGGAGGACTTAATAGTTCAGGAGTCTGTTATTAAAATTTTTATTAAACATTCTAAGACTGACTAGAGGAAAAAAGGAGCCTGGGTTAAGTTAACCACTTCAATGCTGGACACTTTCACCCCCTTCCTGCCCAGGCCATTTTTCAGCTTTCAGCACTGCCACACTTTGAAGGACAATTGCGCTGTCATGCTACACTGTAACCATGCAACATTTGTATAATTTTCTTCACACAAATAAAGCTTTCTTTTGGTGGTATTTAATCACTGCTGGGTTTTTTATTTTTTACTAAAAAAAAAAATTAAAAAAAAAAAGTTTTTGTCAGTAAATTTTGCAAATAAGTCTTTTTTTCCTTCACTTATATGTGCTGATGAGGCGGCACTGATGGGCACTGATAGGCTGCACTGATAGGCATTGATGAGGTGGCACTTATGGGCACTGATGAGGCGGCACTTATGGGCACTGATTAGGTGACCCTGATGAGGAGGCACTAATATGCCGCACTTATGGGCACTAATAAGTGGCACTGGTGAGCACTGATAGGTGGCACTGATAGGCAGCACTGGTGGGCACAGATAGGCGGCACTGATGGGCATTGATGGGTGGCACTGATGGGCAGCAGTGATGGGCATTGATGGGCAGCATTGATAGGCGGCACTAATAGCCAGCACTGACTGGCATCACTAATGGGCATTGATTGCTGACACCGGTGGGCACTTGTGGGCACTGACTGCTGGCACTGGTGGGCACTTGTGGACACTGATTGCTGGCACTGGGGTGGGCACTGGTTGTTGGCACTGGTGGTCATGGTAATCAGGGCACTGATGATCAGTGCCCTGATTACATCCCTAGATGTCCTCTGTGAGAGGATATGCCGCTGATTGGCTCTCCTCGCCACACACTCTCAGTGTTTGGTCACAGCTGATCGCATGGTTAAAGAGCCGCGTAAAGGGCTCTTTACACAGATCGGGGTTGCACCGTGTCCTGGAAAGTGCAATCGGCGTGCTGTGCGCCCTCTAGGGCACATGGGAGCGTGCTTTCTGGGACGACGTCATATGACGTCGTCCCAGAACGAGAGCCGCAGCGCCCCACCGTCATTTGACGGTGGGCGAGCGGCAAGTGGTTAAACACATGTAAGCAACAAGCAATTTGCCCTATAACATTGCTAAAATCCTATCTCATAGTGAGACCTGTAAATGAAGGACACCTTTTTCTGCATGCTGATGGTACACCTTTAAGCAGTTTTCAATTCATCAGTGTCTTCAAGAAATGCACAAAACTGGTAGGTTTAGATAATCCACATCTTACATCACATTCTTTCAGGATAGATGCAGCAACAGAGGCAGTTAGGTTGGGTTTTTCTGAAGGTTTAATTAAAAATATAGGTAGATGGAAGTCAGAGAGTTTCTGTTTATATATTCACCCTAATTCTTGTATTTGAATTTATACAGGTTCAAAGAAAATAGTATAGATAATCGGGCATTCATTCATCCATTGGGCCAACCAGAGAGCAGGTCAACGAATCTACACCGAGAATTTGGCTTTAGATGTCAATATTTTTAAAGTGCTCTGGTTTGGGAAATGGGGTATGGTTTGGGCTGACTTTTTCATTGTTAGATAGATTATACCAGTTCTGCCCCCCCATATTTTGATACTGCATTTGGGTGGTAATGACTTGGGCAACATTAAACCTCTTGACCTTGTTTTTACTATTAAAAATGATCCGGTTCGCTTTTATCTGTCTTTCCCAAAAACAGTATTAGTATTTTCAGAAATTGTACCTAGATTAAAATGGCTTAGTTCCAGTTCTCTTCGTCCACTTGAGAAGGTTAGAAAAAGATTTAACAGGTCGGTTCAGTTTTTGGGATCTTTTTCAGGTTTTTCATACGGACACACTGAATTGGAAGGTGGTCCTCCTGGGCTATACAGGGCTGATGTTGTCCATTTATGCGAGATTGGCTTGGATATTTTCAATGCAGGTTTCCATACCTGCATTGAAATGGCCGTGGTTTGGGGGTCTGGGTGACAGTCGTTTACAACTGTCTTATGGGTATATTACCCTATTCTTATTTATTATTATTATTCCAGCTTGAGCCGTAGTAACTGAGCTGATGGTATGTTTGATAGTTCAATGATGTAAATATTTTAAAGTTATTAAAGCCAATAATAAAAGGTTGCGGCCAATTTTATCCAACCAAATAAAGAAAATTTGGTGTATTTTTTATTTGAATTCCTGCTGTCTGCTGTCCCATGAAAGGAAAAGGGGGGGGAACAATTTCTAACCCCCCTTCCCACATGGGACTGCGGCAGCGGAGTTTCAAGTATCCACATAAGGTAGAAAATGCGGGAAGCCTCCCCATTGGTTACCTTTCCCTGCCTTGTGATTGGTCACCTTGCCCCTAAGGAGGTCAGGTGACCTCTATATCCAGGCAGTTTAGGTTTTCAGCGAGAAGAAATTTGAAATAAAAGAGGGTTCCCTTCCCCTTAAGATACAGTGCCCCAGTAATAATCAGCTGTGGTGTTCCCCTCCCTCCCTCTCTATCCGTCGAGGCCTACATTATGTGCCAGAGTCACTTTTTTGGAAAAAAGGAGGACAGTGAGTGGGCCTGGGTCATAGTGATCGGGTTTCTTAAAGTTTATCTATGTTTTCAAAGTTCCTTTTAAAAAGACCAGTTTGTTTGGGTATATTACCCTATTCTTATTTATTATTCCAGCTCGAGCCGTAGTGACTGAGCTGATGGTATGTTGTGCATTTTTTATTTGAATTCCTGCTGTCTGCTGTCCCATAGCTCAAGCTCTGTCAGATTCAATGGAGAGCATCTGTGAACAGCAATTTTCAAGTCTTGCCACAGATTCTCAACTGGATTTAGGTCTGGACTTTGACTTGGCCATTCTAACACATGATTATGCTTTAATCTAAACCATTCCATTGTAGCTCTGGCTGTATGTTTAGGGTCGTTGTCCTGCTGGAAGGCAAACCTCCACCCCAATCTCAAGTCTTTTGGAGACTCTGACAGGTTTTTTATAAGATTGCCCTGTATTTGGCTTCATCCATATTCTCATCTACTCTGACCAGCTTAGCTGGCCCTGCTGAAGAAAAGCATCACCATGTTTCACAGTGGGGATGGTGTGTTCAAGGTGATGGGCAGTGTTAGCTTTCCGCCAAGCATAGCGTTTTGCTTTTAGGCCAAAAAGTTCTATTTTGGTCTCATCTGACCAGAGCACCTTCTTCCACATGTTTGCTGTGTCCCCCGCATGGCTTATCACAAACTGCAAACTGGAATTCTTATGGCTTTCTTTCAACAATGGCCTTCTTCTTCTTGCCACTTTTCCACAAAGGCCAGATTTGTGGAGTGCACGACTAATAGTTGTTCTGTGGACAGATTCTCCCACCTGAGCTGTGGATCTCTGCAGTTCCTCCAGAGTTACCATGGGCCTCTTGGCTGCTTCTCTGAGTAATGCTCTCCTTGCCTGGTCTGTCAGTTTAGGTGGACGGGCATGACTTGGTAGGTTTGCAGCTGTGCCAAACTCTTTCCATTTTAGGATGATGGATTGAACAGTGCTCCGTGAGATGTTCAAAGCTTTGGATATTTTTTACAACCTAACCCTGCTTTAAACTTTTCCACAACTTTATCCCTGACCTGTCTGGTGTGCTCCTTGACCTTCATGATGCTGCTTGTTCACTAAGGTTCCCTAACAAACCTCTGAGGGTTTCACAGGACATCTGTATTTATACTGAGATTATATTACACACAGGTGGACTTATTCACTAATTAGGTGTCTTCTAAAGGCAATTTGTTCCACTAGATTTTATTTGGGGGTATCAGAGTAAAGGGGGCTGAATACAAATGCATGCCACACTTTTCAGATATTTATTTGTAAAAAAAAATGTGAAAACCATTTATCATTTTCCTTCCACTTCACAATTATGTGCCACTTTGTGTTGGTCTATGACATAAAATCCAAATAGAATACATTTATGTTTTTGGTTGAAACATGACAAAATTTGAAAAATATCAAGGGGTATGAATACTTTTTCAGGCACTATAAAATGTATAAAAACAATGGAAATGCACTCAAAAGCTTCAGTGTAAAACAGGCATAGAATTAGCTTAATGTAAAGTCGATTAAATGTAATTTAATTTTAAGATTAATAGGTCCATGGGTACCTGCACAAACTATGGGGTCTATTTATAAAGCAGTGAATACCACAGTCGCTAAACAGTTTCTGGTGGAGAATCAATCAATCTAATTTAAAGCACATGGACCTGGAAGATTCACCTGCAGGGAATAGTTGCTGAATGTCAGATTCCTTGCGTTATAAATAAGTATACCCCTGTGTGGATAAGTTAAATGTTTTAAGACAATCCTACATTTTTTAAAGTGGCCATTAGAGGGAGACCAATGACAAGAAACTGACAGCTGTGTCACTAACTGGCAGAATAGGTTCTACAATAGAATGTTGCTGCCAGAGAGGTCAATGGGCCTGCTTCATTTCCAACATAACAATAAGCTTGCACAACAAAAGCATCATGCCATTTTTTATGGCATAATGATTCCCTTTTGTGCAGTGCAGTGAGTGCAGAGACTACCAATGATAGTACATTTATCTTCTCCATCAGCACACCCCCCACAGTTACTACCTCTTGTACCTCTTGATTCTCCCTCTTAGATTGTAAGCTCTAACGAGCAGTGCCCTCTTACTCCTAGTGCATTTAAGTGTATTGTATTTGTACTGTCTACCCTCAAGTTGTAAAACGCAGAGTAAACTGTTGGCGCTATATAAATCCTGTAATATTTGGTCCATATTGATAATCAGATTATCCCCTGAATCTCTGAATTGTTCTGTTAACTGACTCATTACCTCTGTTGGTAGTCTAATCCAAGCATCAACTACTGTTTTGGTAAAATAATACTCTGAAAGGTAAGACAGGTATTTCCCTATGTTTTTGATCTTATGAATAAGGCTCAGCAGAGCATATTGAAAATACAGCCCTCCTGAACTTCATTCACACCCTTAATGTATTTAAAGGTTTTTCGCTACTGAGGTTTTCTCCACTCTGTACTCTACTAAGAAATGGGTACTTACAGAAGTTATACTGTAATAGTCACCAAATATTGGTCACCAGAGGCAGTGCAAGGATTTTTGTCTACCCAGGCAAAGGTGCATTTTTCTGATTTTCAGGAAAAAAATCTAATAAAATGAATTTTAGTGTAAACACACACAATAAAATGGTAAAATGTAAAAAGGAGGCTGAGCCGAATAAATAGTTACCAAGCATGTCAGGTCTTAAAATTGCATGCGCCCATGATATCGCAAAAGTTAATATACCCAAAAATCTTCATAGGTGACAATTTAAAAGCCTTTACAGCTCATCGGATTAGAGTTGCCTAGGAGCGCTTGTGCTAAAATTATTGCTTTCACTCTGACGGTCACAGCGATACCTCACATGTACCCTGAGCATGTGTTTGCGTCTGTGTGTGGGGAACTGAGTGTTACAGCAAAAAAAAAAAAAAAAATTATACACATTTTATTACAATTATATTCACTTTTACCGTACATGTGCTATCTCTTTAAATCTTGTGTACTTTTAGTGTAATCAAAATTAATTTATTTTTTTAAACTGTAAAAGAGCTTTTGTTGAATTCATCACATAAATAAATACTCTACAATTCTATTCAAAATTTATATATCAAAATCCATATAAGTTCTGTGCAATGATTAAATAAAGTGCAATAATCAAAAATAAGTAATCAAACTGCAAGTGCCAAAAAACTTATTAAAAAAACAAATTCAGCCAAAAACTTCTTGTGAAGAGTCCCATCACCAATATATCCACTATATACGTGAATATATTATTAGTGGTATGCCAATATTTGGGTGTTGTAGTTTCTTTACATAACAGACACTAAGCGCAGGTGGTTTTTAGTTTATTATAATTTCATTGTTTTTTTTTTACTTTTTCTTATATTCTTTATTCATTTATTTTTAATTTTGTATCACAAAGGGTTAATAAACCCACATGTGATAGCATTGGGCAGGTAACAGGTACTCTTTACAGAGAAATTAGGGGTCTAATAGTACCCAATGTCTCCCCCGCCCTTCACAGCATCTAACCGAGCACAGATCTGCTCAGTTAGATGTGTCCCCTGGCTGAACCAGCCAAGAAATGGAGGATCTGAAGTGAAGTGACAAAATCATTGTTGCCTCTGGTTTCTTTTAGTGCAAGGCAGGGATCCCAACCTGCAATTTAACGAAACTAGAGAATGATCAAATGAAATGAAATCAGTATACAGAGGTTTAATTCTTCTGAGAGGTATTAAAGGAACACTCTAACCACCATGACCACTTCAGTGATTTGAAGTGGTCATGGTGGTAGGAGTCAGTATGTGCAATGTTTCTGCTTGAAATAGGTGGGGGGCTGAGAGAGAGAGGGTGGTTGAGAGAGAGGGGGGCAGAGAAAGAGGGAGG
>BLSH010091563.1:730372-764380 GCA_018402905.1 Glandirana rugosa
TCCCCCCCCCCCCCCCCACACACACACACACTCCTAGAGTCCCTGGGGTCTCCCTTGATGATTGCTATACTTTTACCACTTTTAACTGGAATTTTCTCATATATTTAAATATATATATATATATATATATATATAGCCCTATGTGCTTTCATATCTGTCTTATCTATATGATATATGTAATACACTCTTCAAATGTGTTTTAAAATGCATGGCTTTCCCTTTTATGAATAAGAAAATGACATAATGATGTTGGGCTGGTATAATAATGCTATGATTCCCAGTCCGGCCCTGCTGACAGGTGGCACTGATGGACACTGATAGGCGGCATTGATGAGTACTGATAGGTGGCACTGATAGGCACTTGTAGGCGGCATTAATGAGCACTAATACAGTAGGTGGCACTGATAGGCGGAATTGATGGGCACTAATAGGCAGCATTGGTGAGCACTGATAGGTGGAATTGATGGGCACTAATTGGAAGCATCGATGAGCACTGCTAGGCGGTAAACAATGTATTAACAGTCTTGCTGGTTAACAGCTCTCCTTTCCTCCCACAGACATAGTGTGGGAGGAAAGGGCTGCCGATAACCGGCAAGTCTGCATGTAATCAGCTCATCACATGGTAACGGGCCGCTGTTATTGACCCTTTACCGTAAGTGATCATCCGAAGGACATGGCGGTCACAGAGTGCACTGGATGCGTGCCCCAGGGGACACGCAGGAAGCAAGGTTCTGGGATGATGTCCATGGATGCCCTCCCAAAATTGGAAGCCCGGGGCTTGGATGGAAGGGGGGCCCATCATGGTTTCTTGCACCGGTACTGAAGGTTCTAGTTAAGCCTCTGTGTACAGTCTTGTCAGAAACTGTTGATTTCGTTTATCTAAGATGGAGGCAATAGTGTTTGGGGGAAGTTCTTTCTGTGTCTATATGAGATCATTGTCTCCTGATTTGATCATCTAATGTAGACCTGAGCTGTGGTTTCATTACTATATTAGAATGTGTCTGTACTATGAACCAAGAGGTGGATGTACCACAGGTGCTTAAAGAAATTATTGGCTCCATCCGCTATCCTGAAATTTTGAATGAACCCCTTACTTTTGAGATTTGTGATGGCACTAAGACATGTAGATGGCTTTTGTTTTAACCACTTCAGCCCCGGAAGGATTTCACACTTTAGGACCAGAGCACTTTTTTGCGATTTATTTTTTACTAGTAATGGCGGCGATCTGCGATTTTTAGCGGTACTGCGATATTGTGGGGGACATGTCGGACCATTTTGACACTTTTTTGGGACCATTGGCATTTATACAGCGATCAGTGCTATAAAAATGCACTGATTACTGTGTAAATGCCACTGGCAGTGAAGGGATTAACCTGCAGGGGGCGCTCTAAGAGTTAACTGTGTTCCTTCACTGTGTTCCATATACAGGAAGCCTGTAATCACAGCCCTCACCCCTCTGTCAGAACGGAGATCCGTGTTTACATACACGGACCTCCGTTCTTACACTGTGGGGGGTCATCACGGGTAGCTGACGGCGATCTAGTCCGCCCTACCCGCTCCCTGCCCCCCCCAGACAAAGTGAGCGCGCGAGCGCACCTACGGCGGCACGCGTGCGCTCACAATGCTAGTTATCACGGCCGCCGTGAGGTGACATTGTTTCGCAATAACGAGTCACCGGCGGGCGGTCGGCAAGTGGTTAAAATGGTCTGTGTTGCTTTGCATAAAGGTGAACTAATGTCCTGAAAGCTTAAGGCCCCTTTCCCACAGGTGGACCAATCGGGTCTACTTAACTGTTTTTCAGGCGGACACGATCAGACCATCCATTGCCTCTGTGGAGCAGCGGATGTACACGGATATGTGTCCTTTTATACCCGCCTGCATCTGGTCTGGCAAAACCTGCTAAAAACAGACGGGTGGGGGATCGGTTCCCCATCCGTCTAGCGGATTGGATGACAGTCTGACAGGGGGCTGTGTCTGTGACCGCTCTGCATAAGTCGAGCGAACATTGACCTGTCATCCGTCTACCCATCGGGGATTAGTGGACAGATTCCTGACTGAGCAGGTGGATCCACTAGTGGACCCAGCCCATGAAAAAGGGGCCTAACTCTCTTCCAATGGTCTAAAAACCCTGAAGACCCTCACCATCGGAGATAGCTGGAATGGTCTCAGTGGCAGTAGGAGAGGTTAAAGAAGAACTAACGATTTTAGATATATATAGGTGGTAAAGAAATATTTTCACAACAGGGTCACATTTCTGTGCATAGTTTGCCATTTCTGTGTAGTACACCCCCTTAAGGGTCACAGAGCTGGGATCCCCCCGCCCTGCACAGCCAAGCACACCAAATTTCCACAGGCACTCCAGAGACAGAGAACAGTCCTTGACTTAGTTTTTTTTTTTTTTTTATTGAGGGATAATAACTTGGATAGGGATGGAAGGTTATGGGATGCCTATTTGACTTCAGAACAAACTTCAGGGACAACTCTTCCTATATACAGTCTCTACATACAGCTCCTTTTCTTCCTCCAGCACTCACTTGCTTACAGAATCCAGCTGAAACACAGTCACTCAGTCAGATGAAGCGATAGACCATTACAGGCAGAAACCCGAGGCCCCTTGGTTGTGTAGCAAACATTCAGTGTCCAGCTTACATTCCTCCTGTGGCCTGATCCCAGCACCACCTCTTCAGGCACTGCCAACCTGCCTGGCTCCAGCTGCCCCTTTCACTAGCCCTCCAGGCTAACTTCTCCCCATGGTTCTCCAGACTGGCACTCACCAGCCCACCCAGCTGACTCTCAGGAGATCTCCCAGACATGATGACATGCTCTCTCTGCCCCCCCCCCCAGACTAGGGGGCACCCTCAAGGGTCACTGACAGGCTCCTCAGCACTCCATCTCCATCTTCCACCTGACTGCCCCTGCTGGCATGGCTCATGACTGTTTATGAGATAAGCTCTGCCCCCTGCCGGCCCAAAACTGGAGATTGGCTGAGGCCTCATAAATATGCATGGCAGCCCCTCCTTACTCCCACCCTCCAGCTCTGGAAGTTTCTACCAACTTCCAGACCAGGGGGAAGTGCCAGAGAGAGCTCCCAGATGAGTCATCCAGTCCCTGAGTCACTGAACCCTGACCAGATTCCCAACCCAAGCCTGGCCCTCAGACATTCTACATTTCCCTACACTAACAATTACTTCTAGCACACACTAGAGGGTGCTACATTTGTTGAAATAATCTTCCGCTAAACTAGGCTGCTTTTTATCAAATAAATAATTTGATTTTTTTATTAAGGAGATTAAATGGATTGGGTATAGGAAATATGGGATGCCCAGTAAAATTAGAACAGTTAGTTCTTGGTGGGACAACTTATATACATTCCAGTATATACACTCCTCTCTTCATCCAACACACTACTTGCTCGACTTCCCAGGCACAGCTAGCATTTTAAAGTTCAGGCCTAGCACTGACTACACTAGGCCTTAGCAATTGCCTTTTGCAGGCAAGGACCATGGGCCCCTATGGTGTAGCAGAAAAAGAAACTGTTCCTTTGCTAGCTGTCCCCTTGGTGGACTGCTGATCCCAGTCAGCCCTCTTCAGGCACTGCCAGCCCTCCTGGCTGCAGGCTGTCCAACTCCACTGCCCATGATATTGCAGCCCTTATTGCTGGCCCTGCACCCATCCCAGACTGCATGCTCCCAGTCCTCTCAGGCATGCCTCCCCAGTCCCCCCCCCCCCGACTGCAGATGTCACTCACCAGCCCTCTTGGCTGCGATCAGTGGTTCCCTCCTGAAGACTTTCCCGGCAATACTAGCTCCTGCTGTGCTCTCTTGCTCCTCCTGTGCCTCCTGTCCAGATCCTTCATGCTTTCTTGAAGGACTCCGTCCTGCACCCGAGCTCCGGGCCCAAGGTCAGTCCCCCCTCCCCCCAGACTGGGGAGCTTCCTCAATGGCCCTGACAGCCTAGTATTCCATCTCCAGTTCTTCCATCCAAACTAAACCTCCCCAGCTGGGCTGACCCTAGGTATTTAAGGAGGACTATCCTCTGCCAATACAAGTTGGGGATTGGCCAGGGCTCCTTAGAATACCCCAGATAGCTCCACCTCTCTTCTCCACCCAGAGAAGGGGAGGTGACCGAGAAGTGACACCACCTGTGATTCATCAGCTGTTACCCCGAGCCACTACCAGCCACAATCAAAACAAACAGGCCTAGCAACCAGCTAGGCCTGCCTAAATTTACCTGCACTGTAAAAAAAACCTTCTCTCTAGCACCTCACTACCTATAGGGTGCTGCACTGGCATAAATGCTAATGTTTGATGTGAAGTGAGAATTTTAATAAAAGGTTCTTTTCAAAGAGAGACTGCCAGCTTGGTCATTTAGCGTGAAGTAACAGTGTCTTTGTGAAGGACCCTCCCTCCCCTGAACCTCTGATACTCACTGCACCATCGTTCCCCCATCACAGCCAATATTGTTATCCCTGGTGAGACGCCACTGGCATCCTGCATTCACTAAGTTGGCTGCTAAACCAGAGAACTGCCATCTGGGGGAAAACCCATGCTCACCCATACCTGGATGTAGCAGGTATTGTCGCTAGCTGTGATGGAGGCAGGAATGGTGAGGGACTATAACTGGGTTGGGAGGGTGGCTTTACAACAACACTGTCACTTTGCCTTGAATAGGAAAGGTGATGGCACCTCATTAATATTATTTCCATAACAATATTAGGTAAGGCAACAAGTTTAGAATTATTTATATTTTGAAAATGAAAAACTCTATCAGTATTAGCAGGGCAAGGTACTGAGTTAAGAGGTTATTTAGATAGTAAAAAAAAGATTTGTTCAGGGTTTAATTTTAAGTTGTTAAGCCTATTTTTGACCAATATGTGACACTCTCAGTAAGAAGTTATCAATTAACTATTTAAAAGGTCAAAGTTGATTTACATGAAACCTAAAGGAATTTACAGAGAATATACAAAATACCGTGGAATCCAACAGATGGAAGACATCTACCAATTCCTTATCCAAGCAGTAAAGTTCATGGGAACATAAAGAAAATAAATTATATTGTATAAACTTCAATGACTTGAAATAATGCTTTAAGAATTTATCTTCTGACAGCAGAGCATTAGAACAAAACTTTAAAAACATTTTATTATTGCTGGTCTGTTTAAGTTTTGGACATGTTGGGTAAAACCTCATTTTGATTTTAACCACTTCCTGCAAATGAACATACCTGTATGTCCTTGGAATTCAGTGGCTCTACCAGAAGCATGGCTACAGCTGCAATTATGACCTGGTACCTTTTTTTTTTTTTTTAGAGCTGGCAATGCTCAATAATGTAAAAGCTACAGTATATAGCCCTGGATCATTTTTAAAATGTGGCAGAAGGTGGTTCCCCTGATGCCACATTCCCAGGCTCTCCCGTTCCACCGGGAAACCTGACACTGAAACTGGCAATCGGTTTCATTCTGTTGTTTACAAGCCGTTAATGGCTTGTAACGCATCCTATTAAAATCTCAGTTTGATCAGAACTTTTAAGGGCAGAGTAGAGAACTGGGATCTAATAGAAACCAAATCTCTGAGTAAAGAGTACCTGTCACTGCTCATGCTATCAAAAGGGATGTTGTTCATCTCTTGTGATAGCAATAAAGTTGATGTAAAAAATCGAGAAAGTGTAAAAAAAAAAATATTTTAAATAAATTTTAAAAAATTAAAATGCCCATGTGTATTTTTTCTAAAAAATTTGTGTTTTAAAAATCGCTGCGCAAATATCATGTGACATCAAAAATTGCGACGTCCAACATTTTTTCTCTCCAGGCCATTGCTTTCAGATAATAGATCATGTTTGGGGATTCTAAGTAATTATCTAATAAAAATGAAGATTTTTACATGTTTGTGAGAGGCTCCAGATTAGGCTTGGGCAGCAAGTGGTTAAAAAATCCATTCACCAAGTTCTAAAGCTGATCTGCCCAGCTAGCTCATCTTTGTGCATAACCAAGCATTTCTGATGAACACTTTCCAAGAGTCTAAGGCTGGGTTCACACCTATGCGAATTGGATGCGGCTTAAACCGCATCCAATTCGCAGGACACTTGAAAACACATTGTTTTCAATGTGTCCGGTTCACATATGTGCGGTGCATTCGCACTCCGCATTGCACAAAAACCGCACACGATTTTTGTGCAATGCGGTGCGAATTCCCAGCCTGTTGAGTTCAATGGGAGCGCATCTAACACGGAGATGTGCTCCGCATTGAACAGCGATTTTGCAGGGATTTTAACCCTCCTCGCTGCATCCCCCCTCCCTCCCCCCTCCCTCCCCGAGCAGCTGATGCGCTGCGAGAACGGACATGAGCCGCCGAATGGCGGCTCCGCCCCTTCTCAGCAACAGACAGGCTGGAATTCGCACCGCAATGGTGTGAATCCAGCCTGAGTCTAGGTTCTGCATTTTGTAGTGCATTTTGCAGTTTGCAGAAACAGACCATTTAACATGGTTTCCTATGGTACACATTCACAGCTATGAATAAAAAAGGGGAGAAGGGGGAAAAAAGGGGACTTGGTGGGACTTTATATGAAACATATATAAATATGTCTCCATCCCTAATTCAGTTACAACAAAAAAGAAGGAAATAGGTGGGACTTTATATGAGGTATGTGCGGCAAGAAAAACGCATTCATTCTCAAAAACACAAGGTTTATTGCTACATTGTTGCATAACATGTAAAATACTTTTCATTAGTGGGTTTGTGTCTGAAATGACATCATGTAACAAACGTAATAATATATAGAAGACTGGCAACGGCAATAATTGATACATTGTATAATATGTGAACGCTGCATCAAAATAATACATTGTAGAATATATATATAAGAGATAGCCATCCCAGATGATACAGACCACCTCAGAGACAGTATGAAGATAAAATCTGTATAGAAAAATTGGTTGAACCATCCAATGTAGATGAAAATGCATCCAATAAGCCCTATGCACGTTTCGTGGATTTATTCCACTCTTCAGGGGCAATTGCATTTAGTATCTGTGAAAAGACACAAAAAAATATATAGATAATACAAAGCATTCTAACCAGAATGCCTGGCAAACTGAATACCGACTAAACGGGGGAGAGTGCTTGTCCCTCTAAAAGTACTTACATATGAACAGAACTGAGGTGGCGAAATCGCGGCAACAGTGCCGCAGGCGTCTGTGATGGGAGCTGAGGTACTGGGACCCAGGGAGTGGAGCAGCAGCACAAAAGAAACCTCACAAGGAGGAGAGTGTCCAGAAGTGGTGTGTAGGCTCCAATACTATAATAAGAAATATTAATTAAGTGAATGGTTGTACTATAGTAGAGTCGTGCATGAAAAATGAATGAGAGCCTCCACCAAAGACAAGCTAAAGATAGAAAAAGAAGGGATAGAGAAGATCCAGGCTTAATCAGAAATATAGAACCACGTGGATAGATGAGTATGTGCACTAAACCACTATAGTAAATTGCGGCACTGTTGCTGCGATTTCGCCACCTCAGTTCTTTGTATTATCTATATATTTTTTTGTGACTTTTCACAGATACTAAATGCAATTGCCCCTGAAGAGTGGAATAAATCCACAAAAGTGCGTAGGGCTTATTGGATGCATTTTCATCTACATTGGATGGTTCAACCAATTTTTCTATACAGATTTTATCTTCATACTGTCTCTGAGGCGGTCTGTATCATCTGGGATGGCTATCTCTTATATATATATTCTACAATGTATTATTTTGATGCAGCGTTCACATATTATACAATGTATCAATTATTGCTGTTGCCAGTCTTCTATATATTATTACGTTTGTTACATGATGTCATTTCAGACACAAACCCACTAATGAAAAGTATTTTACATGTTATGCAACAATGTAGCAATAAACCTTGTGTTTTTGAGAATGAATGCGTTTTTCTTGCCGCACATACCTCATATAAAGTCCCACCTATTTCCTTCTTTTTTGTTGTAACATTCACATCTATGCATTTTTCAGCCGGTGCATTTTTGGAGAGAGCTGGGACTTTTTTCCCACAGCAGATTGCATTTTGCATGTAACAGACTTCAATAGACCTGCACCAAACATGCAAGTGGGTTTTTTTTTTATATATCCATAACAAACTCTGTATAGCTGGTTGTTAAGGAGCAGGCCGGAAAGCTGGCCACCGCGCCCTTAAAGGATAAGTGCACATTTTTATTGCAGGTAAAACCTTATGCATTTATTATTTTTTTGTTTCTGGGGCCTCAAAAGCATTGCACTAGCGATCAGCAGATCCCTGGTGCCATGCAGGTTTCTGCACACTGTCAGTGTATCTGTGTGCCTATAAATCCCATACGGGAAAGCAGATACAATCTTACAGGAAGAGAGAATGAACTACTACATTCTACAACTGGTAGTTCCCTGAAAACCACAAGCCAAAGGCTGCCGGACCTTTCCATTCACAGAGCACTGTGAATGAGTGACGCGGCCGGGTGGGTGGGGCCGTGCTTGCCAAAGTTTTTTTCAAATTGTGGCAGTTAGAGAAGATCCCGCTAGCTGTCAAATCAGGGAGCTGGGGGGGGTGTGGGGGCCGGTCCGTTCTTAGCATGGTACAAAAGGTGAACTTATCCTTTACAACCGATGAGTCATCAACTGAATGTACATAAATACAAGAATTGCTGGCAATAACAAATAGGCAGAAAAACAGTGTGGGGTCCCCCCCCCCAATCCCTTTAGGCCTGGTATGGATTTTCAGGGGAACCCCACGCCAAAATGCAGCCCGACAGTTCAGGAAGGGGAGGGGATGAGAGTGAGCACCCCCCCCCCCCAAAAACCATACCAGGCCATATGCCCTCAACATGTTGATGGGAACCATGGCCTCTTCCCCACAGCCCTAGTTGGTGGTTGTGGAGGTCTGCGGGGGGGGACTTAGTCGGAATCTGAAAGCCCCAGATCCTGGCCCACCCCGTGTGATTGGTGCTTGCTGGGCTGCCAATGCACAAGAGGAGGTAACGTGGCCCCACCCCTTAGCTATTTAACCACTTCAGATCCAAGCCATTTCTGGCACTCCTCTCCTAGATGTACAAATCATCATTTTTTTGCTAGAAAATTACTCAGAACCCCCAAACATTATATATGGTTTTTAGCAAAGATTCTAGGGAATAAAATGGCAGTTGTTGCAACTTTTTATTTCATGCGGTATTTGCGCAGCGATTTTTCGAACGCGTTTTTTTTTAAAAAAAAACAGTTTCGTGAATTAAAAAAAAACAAAACAGTAAAGTTAGCCCAATTTTTTTTCATAATGTGAAAGATGATGTTACGCCGAGTAAATAGATACCCAACATGTCACATTTTAAAATTGCGCAAACTTGTGGAATGGCGCCAAACTTTGGTTATTAAAAATCTCCATAGGCGCTGCTTTAAAAATTTTTACAGGTTAGGTGTTTAGAGTTACAGAGGAGGTCTTGGGCTAGAATTATTGCTCTCACTCTAATGCACGCAGCGATACCTCACATGTGTGGTTTGGACACCGTTTACATATGCGGGCACGGTTTACGTATGCGTTCGCTTCTGTGCGCGAGCTCGCAGGGACGGGGCGCTTTAAAAAAAATTTTTTTATTTATTTCTTATTTTACTTTTATTTTTTTTTATTTTTACACTTTCACTTTAATTTTTTTTTTTTTGATCACTTTTATTCCTATTACAAGGAATGTAAACATCCCTTGTAATAGGAAAAGTGAGTGACAGGTCCTCTTTATGGACAGATACAGGGTCTATAAGACTCTACATCTATCCTACAGGCTGGAAAGGCTGAGATCAGACAAAAAACAGACGATCTCAGCCTTTCCTTCCCCTTTAACGGCTGTTGTTTACTTCGGAGACCCGGAAGTGACGTCACGACATGCGCCCGGGCCTCCGAGAGCCATAGAGATCCCTCGGAAATCTCTGTCTTCAAGATCCGGCGGCAGGTGATTCCTTCTCCCGGTCACCGATCGCTCAGGTGAGCCGGGAGAAGCACCGGAGGACGGCGGGAGGGGGGGATGTCCGCTCCCGCCGCCTGTAAGAACGATCAAGCGGCTGACCTGCCGCTATTACTGTGATGGGAATCGCCTGCTCTAAAAAATGATACCTCATTGATGCCTGCAGGTGCCGGCATCATTGAGATATCACCATTGAAATCCCAGGACGTCCATGGACGTCCTAAGGATCTGAAGTGGTTAAGAACTGTCAGATAGCGGGCCAAGCTTTTTTTTGGGGGTGGGGCAGCAGTAGTGGCTGACGATGGCTCTACACCAAGGGAGATTTTTTTTTCTTTTCGGCAGCAGAAAGATCCTTTTTCTTCTCCATATTGCTTGAAAATGGTGCTCTGCTTAATAACGTGGAGCACCCTCCTTTAGTAGTTATTCCTGTAATTGGGCTCACCTGGCAATCTAATTATCACAGGTGTCCGAGATTGTTTTCAGTGATCAACAATGCCATCCATGAGTTAAACTGAAAAACAAAATATTTAATCTTTGTGACACTGAAATAGAATTTGCATAATAATTTGGAACAGGGTGTAGTGTGTGCGCAGTCTCTGACCATCTCCTGTAGTATGTGTGCAGTCTCTGACCGTCTCCTGTAGTATGTGCGCAATCACTGGTCATCTCCTGTAGTGTGTGCACAGTCTCTGACCATCTCCTGTAGTGTGTGCACAGTCTCTGACCATCTCCTGTAGTGTGTGCACAGTCTCTGACCATCTCCTGTAGTATGTGCGCAGTCTCTGGTCATCTCCTGTAGTATGTGCGCAGTCTCTGATCATCTCCTGTAGTATGTGCGCAGCCTCTGACTGTATCCTGTATTATGTGTGCAGTCTCTGGTTATCTCCTGTAGTATGTGCGCAGTCTCTGGTCATCTCCTGTAGTATGTGCGCAGTCTCTGGTCATCTCCTGTAGTATGTGCGCAGCCTCTGACCGTATCCTGTAATATTTGCGCAGTCTCTGGTCATCTCCTGTAGTATGTACGCAGTCTCTGGTTGTCTCTTGTAGTGTGTGCGCAGTCTCTGGTCATCTCCTGTAGTATGTGCGCAGTCTCTGGTCATCTCCTGTAGTATGTGCGCAGCCTCTGACCGTATCCTGTATTATTTGCGCAGTCTCTGGTCATCTCCTGTATTATGTGCGCAGTCTCTGGTCATCTCCTGTATTATGTGCGCAGTCTCCGGTTATCTCCTGTATTATGTGCGCATTCTCCGGTCATTCTCCTGTAGTATGTGCACAGTCTATTACCGTATCCTGTATTTTGTGCGCAGTCTCTGGTCATCTCCTGTAGTATGTGCACAGTCTCTGGTCATCTACTGTAATATGTGTGCAGCCCCTGACCGTATACTGTATTATGTGCGCAGTCTCCGGTCATCTCCTGTATTATGTACGCAGTTTCTGGTCATCTCCTGTAGTATGCGTAGTCTCTGGTCATCTCCTGTATTATGCGCAGTCTCTGGTCATATCCTGTAGTATGTGCGCAGTCTCTGGTCATCTCCTGTAGTATGTGCGCAGTCTCTAACCGTATCCTGTATCATGTGCGCAGTCTCTGACTATATCCTGTATTATGTGCGCAGTCTCTGGTCATCTACTGTAGTATGTGCACAGTCTCTGACCATCTCCTATAGTACGTGCACAGTCTCTGGTCATCTCCTGTAGTATATATGCAGTCTCTGACCATCTCCTGTAGTATGCGCGCAGTCTCTGGTCATCTCCTGTAGTATGCACAGTCTCTGGTCATCTCCTGTAGTATGTGTGCAGTCTTTGGTCATCTCCTGTAGTATGCGCAGTCTCTGGTCATTTCCTGTAGTATGTGCGCAGTCTCTGGTCATCTCGTGTAGCATATACGCAGTCTCTGACCATCTCCTGTAGTATGCACAGTCTCTGGTCACCTCCTGTAGTATGCACAGTCTCTGGTCATCTCCTGTAGTATGCACAGTCTCTGGTCACCTCCTGTAATATGCGCAGTCTTTGGTCATCTCCTGTAATATGCGCGGTCTCTGGTCATCTCGTGTAGTATGTGCGCAGTCTCTGACCATATCCTGGACATGTGCACAGTCTCTGACCGTATCCTGTATTATGTGGGCAGTCTCTGGTCATCTCTTGTAGTATGTGCGCAGTCTCTGACCATCTCCTGTGGTATGTGCGCAGTCTCTGGTCATCTCCTGTAGTATGTGCAGCGTCTCTGGTCATCTTCTGTAGAGTGTGCGCAGTCTCTGACGGTATCTTGTATTATGTGGGGCAATCTCTGGTCATCTCCTGTACACCCTGTTCCAAATTATTATGCCAATTATATTTTTCTCATTTACCTAAATAATTGATGTAAACAACAATCAGCATAATTCTCATGTCATAAACTATTAAGAGCACAATTCAAATTTTATTCGAACAAACCTCCTAATGATAACAGTATTTTTTTTTTTCAAAATAAAAAACTTACAACACACTGTTCCAAATTATTACGCACAGTAAATTTCAAAACACTTTATAGGTTGTAAAGAACTGAAAATTGTCATTTGTTGTGTTTGCAGCATATTTACTGAAATCAAAAGCTATTTCAATCAAACTTTGAACAAAATTTTAACTTTTTAAACATTTTAACAGGTCACGTTACATTTTAACATAGGACCCCTTATTTGATAGCAGCTTCACCAGTCTTGCATCCATTGAACTTGTGAGTTTTTGGACAGTTTCTGCTTGAATTTGTTTGCAAGATGTCAGAATAGCCTTCCAGAGCTGCTGTTTGGATGTAAACTGCCTCCCACCCTCATAGATTTTTTTGCTTGAGGATGCTCCAACCACAGGTTCTCAATAGGATTGAGGTCAGGGGAGGATGGAGGCCACACCATGACTTTCTCTCCTTTTATACCCATAGCAGCCATTGATGCAGAGGTATTCTTTGCAGCATGAGATGGTGCATTGCCATGCATGAAGATGATTTTATTACGGAATGCATAGCCCTTCCTTCTGTACCAGGGAAGGAAGTGGTCTGTCAGGAACTCCACATACTTTGCAGAGGTCATCTTTACATCTTCGGGGACCCTAAAGGAGCCGACCAGCTCTCTTCCTATGATTCTGGCCCAAAACATGACTGCACCACCGCCTTGCTGATGTCGCAGCCTTGTTGGAACAGGGTGGCCATCCACCAACCATCCACTACTCCATCCACCTGGACCATCCAGTGTTGCACGGCACTCATCAGTGAACAGGACGGTTTGAAAATTAGTCTTCATGTATTTTTCTGCCCAATGCAGCCGTTTCTGCTTGTGAGCATTGGTTAGTGGTGGCCAAATGGAAGGTTTATGCACAGTTGGAAGACTCTACACCTTGATGTCTGTGGGACTCCAGAGGCACCAGCAGCTTCAAATATCTGTTTGCTGCTATGTAATGGTGTTTTAGCAGCTTCTCTCTTGATCCGATGGATGGATCTGGCAGAAATCTTCCTCAATGTGCCTTTATCTGCACGAACCCATCTGTGCTCTGAATCAGCCTCAAATCTCTTAATAGTGCGATGATCACGTTTAAGTTTTCGTGCAATATCTAATGTTTTCATACCTCGTCCAAGGCATTGAACTATTTCACTCTTTTCGGCAGCAGAGAGATCCTTTTTCTTCCCCATATTGCTTGAAAATGGTGCTCTGCTTAATAATGTGGAACACCCTCCTTTAGTAGTTTTTCCTTTAATTGGGCTCACCTGGCAATCTAATTATCACAGGTGTCCGAGATTGTTTTCAGTGATCAACAATGCCATCCATGAGTTAAACTGAAAAACAAAATATTTAATCTTTGTGACACTGAAATAGAATTTGTATAATAATTTGGAACAGGGTGTAGTGTGTGTGCAGTCTCTGACCATCTCCTGTAGTATGTGCGCAGTCTCTGACCATCTCCTGTAGTATGTGCACAGTCACTGGTCATCTCCTGTAGTGTGTGCACAGTCTCTGACCATCTCCTGTAGTGTGTGCACAGTCTCTGACCATCTCCTGTAGTATGTGCGCAGTCTCTGACCGTCTCCTGTAGTATGTGTGTGCAGTCGCTGGTCATCTCCTGTAGTATGTGCGCAGTCTCTGACCATATCCTAAAGTATGTGCGCAGTCTCTGGTCATCTCCTGTAGTATGTGCGCAGTCTCTGGTCATCTCCTGTAGTGTGTGCGCAGTCTCTGACCGTATCCTGTAGTATGTGCGCAGTCTCTAGTCATCTCCTGTAGTATGTGCGCAGTATCTGGTCATCTCCTGTAGTATGCACAGTCTCTGGTTATCTCCTATAGTGTGTGCGCAGTGTCTTACCATCTCCTGTAGTAAGCGCAGTCTCTGACTGTCTCCTGTAGTATGTGAGCAGTCTCTGACCGTCTCCTGTAGCATGTGCGCAGTCACTGGTCATCTCCTGTAGTATGTGCGCAGTCTCTGACCGTATCCTAAATTATGTGCGCAGTCTCTGGTCATCTCCTGTAGTGCGTGCGCAGTCTCTGACCGTCTCCTGTAGTATGTGCACAGTCTTTGACCGTCTCCTGTAGTATGTGTGCAGTCACTGGTCATCTCCTGTAGTATGTGTGCAGTCTCTGACTGTATCCTAAAGTATGTGTGCAGTCTCTGGTCATCTCCTGTAGTATGTGAGCAGTATCTGGTCATCTCCTGTAGGGTGTGCGCAGTCTCTGACGTATCCTGTAGTATGTGTACAGTCTCTGGTCATCTCCTGTAGTATGCGCAGTCTCTGGTTATTTCCTGTAGTGTGTGTGCAGTCTCTGACCATCTCCTGTAGTAAGCGCAGTCTCTGACCGTCTTCTGTAGTGTGTGCGCAGTCTCTGACCATCTCCTGTAGTATGCACAGTCTCTGACCATATCCTGTAGCATGTGCGCAATCTCTGACCATCTCATGTAGTATGTGTATTAATGTGTTGCTTTATTTGCTCAAATATTTGGGATTTCTCCACTGCTCAGTGAGTGGTAATGGTGTGCAGTAACCTGTGTCAATCAATTGGTGAACAGTAGTGATCTGCTGTAATCTCTAGCAACCAGTCAGTGAGCGGGAATGATGTGCTATAACTTACAGCAACCAATCAGTGAGTGGTAGTGATGTGCTATAACTTCTAGCAACCATTCAGCGAGTGGTAATGATGTGCTGTAACCTCTAGCAACCAATCACTGAGCTGTAATGTTGTGCTGTAATCTATAGCAACCAATCAGTGAGCAGTAATAATGTGCAGTAACCTCTAGCAACCAATCAGCAAGCAGAACTTATGTGTTGTAACCTCTAGCAATCAGTCAATGAGTGGCAATGATAGGCTACAACCTCGGGCAACCAATTGCAATGGCTGCATGATCTGCTGCAGCAAACTGATTTTGAGTCTACTCGCTATTTTTTTGAATGTCTCAGAATGCGGAAGGGGGGGCAAGAAAATGTTTGCCCAGGGTCAAATCAATATTAAAGACTGCCCTGGCACTGCCCCTGCCCCATGTCTATGTAAGTAATGGCACACAGCGGACCTAGCATTACACTGGGAGAGAGTGTCGAGAGAAGATCGGAGGAAGAACAGATGGAGAAGACAGCATAGGGAGGAGACCCAGCAGAGGCAGAAGAACCGGAAAGGGGAGAAGACATCAGCGGAGAGAGGAGAAAAACTGGAGAAAGAAGACATTGCCGTATGGAGAAGAAATCGGAAGAGATGCCGGAGTTGCCTTAATAAATTACTTTAAAAACCTGTGTACTGTTTGTATTCTTGGCACTTTTTTTGAGTGAATGAGTACCCCATACTCATTCACATTGGGTGGGGGGCCGGGGTCTGTTAAGGGGGGCTTCCAGATTGCGATAAGCCCCTCTCCCACAGACCCCAACAACCAACAGCCAGGGTTGTTGAGAAGAGGCCCTTGTCCCCATCTACATGCCCCCCCTGCCCCAAAGCACCCCCCCTTTTTGTAGGCGTGTGGCCGAATATGGCATGCTCGTATAAGGGTCTAGTATGGATCTTGGGAGGGACCCCATGCCATTTTATTTTGGCGTGGGGGTTCCCCTTTAAATTCATACCAGACGGAAGTGTCTGGTATCATCTTGGGGGAACCCCATGCCAGGTTTTTTTTATTTTGGCGAGGGGTTCCCCTTCAAGATCCTCAGCGCACAAGCCACGCCACACGTCGGATCATCATGATCCGACTTCTGGTGCGACTTATATTCAAATCAATGAGCTCTCATAGGGAACCATTGATTTTGACATGTCAAAAAAAAAAAAATGTTTGACGAGGCTTAACGCGGTGTTTAAAACGCGTTTACCAGCTTTACCAGTGTCAGACATTTTTACAACTCTAATGCTGGTCCTCAGAACACGCTGGTCCTGGGTTTTTTTTTGCAGCTTGAAAATGCCTATGGCACTAACAGCTCCTAAAAGCCTATGTGTGCATGACGCCACAGAATAACATGGAGAGCCGTTTTTAAGCTGCAAAAAAAAACTTCTGATGTTGCTAAAAGCAGCTGTAAAAACGCCCTGTGTGCATAAGTCCTTACAAATATTTTGAAAATGTTTCATTTTTCAGTTTTATGCATATTTGCACTGGTTGACATTGAGTAAAAATGATTTTTTATTGATATATTTAATTATTATTGCATTTTCACATTATTGTTATTTCCTTCACCTCAATGGTGAGATAGAGAGCAGACAGCACAGTCTTTTATTAATTTCTTTTTTTTGTCATTCATTTTTAATTAATTAGTATATGTTCTACTAATTCAACTACATTTTTTTGTGTGTTTGGTAGTATTTTCTGTCAGGGAGTTCTGTTAGCTAGGCCTCATTTTCTGTTAGCTAGTGCCTTAACAGTAATGTAGCATGCCTGTCACTATTTGCATTTTATAATGTAATGTTAAATGCTAATGCATATTTTTATAATTTGTGTTTTGCAGTTTTACAAACTAATTCTCAGTAAAGATTACTGTTAGCCCTTCCTCCTGAGTCTTTATTGGGAAGTTGTTAGCTGTCTGCCAAGCTTTGTACTTCAACACATAGTGAGAGCAGAACACCCATACTCACTTACATTGGGGGGGCGGGATCTGGGGGCTTCAAGATTTTAGAATAAGCCCCGCCCGGAGACCCCCACAACCACCGGCCAGAGTTGTGGGGAAGAGGCCCTTGTCCCCATCATCATGCCCCCCGTCCCAAAGCACCCCCCCATGTTGAAGGCATGTGGCCTACTATGGCTCAGGAGGGGGTGGGTGCTCTCTCGTCCCCTCCCTTTCTTGACCTGCCTGGTTGCAGGCTCAGATTAGGGTCTGGTATGGAATTTGAGGGGGGGCACGCCATTTTAAAAAAAAAAAATTGGTGTGGGGTTCCCCTTAAAATCCATACCAGACCCAAAGGGCCTGGTACGGATTTGGGGGGGAGGTCACGCTGTTTTTTATTGCCGGCAATTCTTGTTTTTACATTCAGCTGATGACTCTTCGGTTGTTAAGGACGTGGTGGCCAGCTTCCGTGCCTGCTCCTTAACGTCCATCGATACACAGTTTGTTGTGTATACAAAATAAGACTGTGCTATTGTCCACAAAGAAAGCAGCTAGCAAAGCATTGAATGTAAATGCATAACAAATGGAATAAAGTGGGTAAGTGCAGCGCTATAAACTATAAAAGGAGTAACCTAAGGACACCCCATCAATAATACAACATTAACAAACTGAGTATTATGTGTAATAAACTACATCAATAATGTGCAAAAAATGTTATATAAAAAATGATCATTGAACATCAGATTACAACAGTCTCTAAAGTTCCAATAAAGTGCATATAGGGGATGATTTACTAAAGCTGAAGCGTGCAAAAACTGGTGCAGCTGTGCATGGTAGCCAATTAGCTTCTAACCTCAGCTTGTTCAATCAAGCTTTGACAATAAAACCTTGAAGCTGATTGGTTTCTGTGTGGAGCTACACCAAATTTTGCACTTTCAAGCTTTAGTAAATCAATCCCATAGTGTTTGTCCAGAAAAACGGTGTGCAGTTCATATTTTATACCATATGTCTCACTAAGTCCACTGTATCATCAGGTAAGCCTTCTGCATGTTGGTGGTAGCTTTCTTTTTAGTCACTGATTCACATAAGTTCCACCAGAAATATATTCACCTTAAATATGAACTGCACACCAGTTTTTTGGACAAACACTATTTGCACTTTATTGGAACTTTAAAGACTGTTGTAATCTGATGTCCATTGATAATTTTTTATATAACATTTTTTTTCACATTACTGATGTAGTTTGTTACACATAATTCTCAATTTGTTAATGTTGTATTATTGATGGGGTGTCATTAGGTTACTACTTTTATAGTTTATAGCGCTACACTTACCCACTTTATTCCATTTGTTATGCATTTGCATTCAATGCTTTGCTAGCTGCTTTCCTGTGGAAAATAGTGTGGTTTTTTTTTTGTATACACTGTTGATGTATTGATGTTTATTTACTGTTGCTGTCCGGTTGCCTTATTCACATTCCAATATGGATGTCTTTGATTATAGGGCTTCACATGCCTTTACAACTGAAGGGATCTTTATAGTCACCAATAATGACTCTGAAATAGGTGGACTATTCCTAAGTCTTGAAAACATTATGGTGTCTGAGATACACATACAATGGGACGTGGTGTTTTTAGAGAAATATGTTTCTAAAAAAATGGTTCCCAGGAGTCTCAGGTGGGATATACACCCTCAACAGGGGGATCCTGATGTAGAGGCTTGGTTCAAGTATTTTAATGATGCGGGTATCGATCTTCTTAACTTTTTAATTACACGCAAAAAAAGTAGAATGACCACCCTAGACAGAGAAATTAAAGCTCTTAAATATCAGCTCTCTCAATATAAAAACTCTACTGAATATTCACTTTCCTCTAATCTCCAAAAACATCTGGAGAACGAGGAAAGAGACCAATAGAACAAGAACCATAAAAAGTATTCCCGTGATGTAGGAGACTACAAATCAGGACCTGTTTTTGGGTGGCAAAAATTACCCACTCTCACACCTACCCCCCTTGTTCCTTCCATCATTACTAGGCCTATAGATAGCCAAAACACTCCTGGCACTGAGTCATCTGGGGCTGTTCGACTGGCTCAGGGTGGAGCGGGTGCTAGACCAGGGCGCAGAGACAGTTCCTCTCATCAATAAGGACGGCGTCCCCATTTCCATTCTCCCAAGAATTCGCAGAGGGGGAGAGGTTCTTCCTCTAACTGAAGGGGTGGGAGAGGTAATCATAGAGGGAATTCTAATCATCTCACTACTCACTATGGACACACTTTGGGTGCATAGTATGGGCCACCTCCCCCTGGTCCCTATAGGGAACATCCAAGTAATTTTAATCAACATTATTCCAGTCGCCCCCGGTGAACACATACAATCGGTATTCCCTGCTAAGGGATAATTCCAGTGGAGACGATCAATGGTATGATAAAAAAGAGGATGTGGGGTCCCCTTATCGAAGTGATTACTATGATCATAACTCTCATGGGGATCAGGTTTTTTGCGAACATCCCAATCAAGGGAGAAAAAGGGGCCCAGAACCAAGAGAGGGTCCCGAGGGGAGCTCCAATGGAAAAAGAAGGCAAACTTGATTTGTCAAAGAGTGTTCAACCTGAGTGGCCATGAATTAAGAAATCACGAAAAGAGAACTTTGGACAAAGGATTGAAATTAGCCCCACCTAAAAAGTTGGACAAGTTCAATATTTTTATTGACATACATAAATACATAAGAAAAGTTAACTAAAAATCCATCCCTTGTGCCCTCATCCGAAGTTGTTCACTCTGGATTATCTAATCTTTCCCTCTTTAACCCACCAGTTCCAATAGCCCATGCAGTTAAGACAGTTAGAGATTTAGTCTTTAAGGATCTTAGACAATTACCTCTCAAGAATACACCTAGACATTCTAATATTAATGCAGGTCTTTGATCTCTTTGTGACAGAAAAGATTTGGTAATCCGACGCTGACAAGGGGGGCGGAATTGTCATTTTTAACAAAACTGATTATCAACAAGAAATGGGTGGAATCTTGAATGATCAAGATACATATACCACATTGCCCAATAATCCTACCTCCAAATATAAAAAAGAACATTTGGTCTTAGGTTGGATTCACACCTGTCCGGTGCAAATTCCAGCCTGTCTGCTGCCGGGAAGGTCCGTTCCCACAGCGCAGCAGCTGCGGGGGGAGAGAGGGGAAGGAGCCACGAGCAAGGGAAATATCCCCGTTCAGTGCGGAGTGCATCTCCGTGTTAGATGCGCTCCCATTGAACTCAACGGGCTGGGAATTCGCACCGCACTGCACAGAAAAGGCACACGTTTTTTGTGCAATGCGGAGTGCGAATGCACCTCACATATGTGAACCGGACACATTGAAAACAATGTGTTTTCAAGTGTCCTGCGAATTGGATGCGGTTTAAGCCGCATCCAATTCGCGTAGGTGTAAACCCAGCCTTAGTTAAGAGAGGCTTTGACCATCAATACTAAATAAAAAAAAAAAGGCATTCTTAGTTCCACTTGCCCTAAGAATCCCCACAATCTACTATTTACCGAAAATACATAAAGATCCAGTTCACCCCCCCCGGGCGCCTTATTATTAGTAACATAGATTCGGTAACGTCACGTATTGGGAAATACATAGATTTTCATTTACAGCCCTTAGTTAAACAAACTCCTTCCTTTCTTAAGGATACAAAGGAGACTATAAAATTATTGGAAAACATTAACATACAGGGTGATCTCATTATGGCCACTGCAGATGTGGCCTCATCATACACCTGCATACCCCATCAATTGGGGATGGAGGTGGTACAACATTTTTTGAATCGTGACTAGACCCTACCACCATTCCAACAACATTTTGTCATCCAGTTATTGGAGTTTGCCACTGAGCATAATTATTTTTGGTATGATGAGCAATACTATTTACGTAAACATATATAACGTAAAGGCATGGCAATAGGGGCAATATTCGCCACAAGCCTAGCCAATTTGTTGGTCAAATGGGAGGACGATGTCATATATGCCCAGGAAACATCACATCTAATTCTTTGGGCTAAATACATAGACAACATCCTCCTCCTATGGAATGGAAGTGTTGAGTAGTTAGAGCAATTTTTCATCTTTTTGAATGACAATGACAGGGGAATTTCGTTGACACATGAGGCCAGCACAACCACGATTCATTTCTTGGACCTGGAAATTGAAATTATATACAGTCAATTTAAATTTAGAACACATTTTAAACCTACCGACCGGAATGGTTACATTCCGGTGGATAGCTGTCACCATTCATCATGGCTTCATTCAGTGCCCCGAAGTCAGTTTTTGTGTTTACCATGACACAGATTGCACAGGGAGCTAGAGTATAGGTTTCCTCAGGGTGCGAAGTCTAACATATGGAATGTTGATCATCTCTATATATTGGTAATATTGGAATTTGAAAGAAATGGACTTTAAAGGCATACTGGGTATACTATAAAAATATAAACTTTATTTGTTACAGAAATTGGCATATAACTGCCCCAATTAGACATAAGACATTTAAAATTTCATAGTATAAAACTATATCTCATATAACATATACGTTACAAGATGTAACCCCTGACAGGGCAAAAAAGTACTGTGGTTCCCCGTGGGTACCAACCAACCAACCAATACGTTGTTGGCAGCCAGGGGGGCCCACCATGCAACGCTACAATTTGCTGGGACACCTATATAAAACGCAGCCTGATACCTACAATATCTCGATATATCAGCTTTTGAACAATATAAGACAAGAATGATATAGGGTTGATTTTGGTTACATTGATAGGGTCCCAACATCAAAATTGCAGAAATGTATTTCCTTCTTGCTCAACTAGTTTCGCGCTTTTTATACTTGGCGCTTCATCTGGAGCTGGAAAAGTGTTAATCTAATAGAAGACAAAAAATACATGTGTAAAACACAGATATAAGGTACAGTATATAATCCACTGTTACATAGTATGCTGCAACAAATATATTCAGTGACAATCACTTACATTTTATGGTATGTGTCATGGGGTTGTATTTGAGAGCGTTGGTGAAAGTCCCCCTAGGATATACAGGAGCCACCAAACAAGGGAGTAGCATAATGCCCTACCCTCTTCCAAGTCCCTTCTGACCACTCCCGGCACTCCCGCGGAGGCCCAAAGCCGCACCAGGCAAGTATGGGGGCCTGTGTGTGGTATAAACAAAATAGTGTGTAAAACATAAATGTATACACATACATATTAGACCCCAAGCATATTGTATGGCTAGGAGGGTCCTGGGAAAGGACCCAAGCCTCCAATACGTATATTTATATATATTTGAATACAGGGACTGAATCCCACAATTTAGATCAAATGTAGTGAATTAAATAGTTCACTTCCTATATTATATAGTATAAGCAGGTTTGGGTTCCTGGACAGGACACTTGTTCCAATTTTGAATAACCATTACAATGAGAGGTGTATCTCTGTATTATGTTTAAAATACCCTTGTTGGTGTTTTTTTAAAAAAATGTTATTTTTATATTGGGTTGTATTTTGTGTTGGTAATTTAATGAAAAAATCAATTTAATTAAATTGATTTTTTTTTTTTTTTTGTCCCCCTTGGTTATGTATGGACCTCCATTCACAATTCCTCCTCCCCTCTGTCCGGCCTTGCGCTCCGGGGGCCCCGGCCTCAGCGCCATGGGGCGGGTATGCGGCTGAAAGCGCCGTTGGTATCCGCCCCCTCACTTGGTCTTTGATGACCAGTGTCGGGGTTGGGACCTGCGGCGCGGAGGCCTCCCACCAGCGAGGGGAGCTCTCCACCATTGTGGTGCACGGGCGACTCCATCCTGGTCCTCCAGTCTGATGGGCGCTGTTCATTCTGGCACCTTGACTATCTGGAGGGGGCGGGAGCGATCCGGCGCATGCGCAATGGACCAGCCGGGTTGGTGGCGTCACACGCCGCCGGAAATGCGGCGTGTTAATGGCAGACGCCATTAATCGGGGCTTGGTGTGTCTTATAAAAGGTGGGTTTATGGCAGCTTGCAGGCAGGTTGGGGGCCCTCAAGGACATGTGTCTCTACACACACACACTGTGACATCTGGTAAGCAACATACTGGACGAATTGATCGCTTAGCATATACTCATACTAGGCAATAGTTCTTTTCTTTTTTATGCACTGGTTGGTTGATTCCTATTGACAGTAAAATACTTTTCTTTATACAGCCTTCTGGACCCGGATCCAGTACTAAGTACCCAATGGCTTCCGTGAGGGTTTGATTATGGCAGCATATCCCTGCTAAGATATACTTTAGCTGTCCTAAAAGGCTACAATCCCCCACCATCTAATACTTTACTTATATTTTATAAGATTGACCCTTTCTAGAAGATATTTTGGAAAATTCTTTAACAGGTTCTTACCATTCAAATATATATAAATATACGTATTGGAGGCTTGGGTCCTTTCCCAGGACCCTCCTAGCCATACAATATGCTTGGGGTCTAATATGTATGTGTATACATTTATGTTTTACACACTATTTTGTTTATACCACACACAGGCCCCCATACTTGCCTGGTGCGGCTTTGGGCCTCCGCGGGAGTGCCGGGAGTGGTCAGAGGGGACTTAGAAGAGGGTATGGCATTATGCTACTCCCTTGTTTGGTGGCTCCTGTATATCCTAGGGGGACTTTCACCAACGCTCTCAAATACAACCCCATGACACATACCATAAAATGTAAGTGATTGTCACTGAATATATTTGTTGCAGCATACTATGTAACAGTGGATTATATACTGTACCTTATATCTGTGTTTTACACATGTATTTTTTGTCTTCTATTAGATTAACACTTTTCCAGCTCCAGATGAAGCGCCAAGTATAAAAAGCGCGAAACTAGTTGAGCAAGCAGGAAATACATTTCTGCAATTTTGATGTTGGGACCCTATCAATGTAACCAAAATCAACCCTATATCATTCTTGTCTTATATTGTTCAAAAGCTGATATATCGAGATATTGTAGGTATCAGGCTGCGTTTGATATAGGTGTCCCAGCAAATTGTAGCATTGCATGGTGGGCCCCCCTGGCTGCCAACAATGTATTGGTTGGTTGGTTGGTACCCACGGGGAACCACAGTACTTTTTTGCCCTGTCAGGGGTTACATCTTGTAACGTATATGTTATATGAGATATAGTTTTATACTATGAAATTTTAAATGTCTTATGTCTAATTGGGGCAGTTATATGCCAATTTCTGTAACAAATAAAGTTTATATTTTTATAGTATACCCAGTATGCCTTTAAAGTCCATTTCTTTCAAATTCCAATATTACTAGTAATCTAAGGATGTGGCATACCATGATATAGTTATTATCACCACTCTGCCACCTTGTGGTGCCTTTTCCCAGTTCTTTGTGATTTAAGTCATCTCTATATATTACTTTCTAGATGTTTTTCTTCTTCCTGCATCTACTCCTGAGGAGGTGGAGACCAATCCACAAAACATGTAGAGTTATAGGATGCACAAGATAAATATGTCACATGTTCAGTATCATGGAATTGGTGTATGGTTCATTTATCAACTTTTATTCCATTTGTAATTAACTATGATGAATTATCAACTGTGATCCAACTCAATGTTTTTGTTTTTTACCCCAATTGATCATGTATGTTTAATGATGATTGTATTGACACCTATGTAATTAAATATCATGGATATTTTAATTATCTACATATTTATACTCACTTTATGACTGGTCTCATTTAAAGTCCCTCAGACCCATTCCTTTCCTTCCTTGTCTGTTAGTCTCCCTGATCTTGACTTGTCCTTTGACCTTCCTTGTCTGCTAGGGACCCCGACCTTGGCGTGTCTTCTGCCTGTTTCTGTCTGCTTGTAGTCCTGACCCTTGGCTCTCCCACTGACCATCTCTTGATATCTTGCACTGCTGCTTTATCTCCATTTCACCTGTAGCCAGCCATGAGCGTGAGCTGGGGAACCCCGGGACCAGAGGCGTAACTAGAAACTTCAGGGCCCGGGTGCAAGAAATTAGGAAGGGCCCCCCTGATCCCTGGCCAGGGCCCTTCCCTCTTCTTACTGATCCTGGGGCCCTTTACTTCTATCATGGGTCCCTTTATTACGGTCCCGCAGTGGGACCCTGGGAACAGCAGAAGACAAGTAAACTGGATAGGAGGGGCTGCGGGGGCAGCATATAGAGGAACCAATCTCCTGCATTAGGACGAAAATGGAATAAATAAAACGTCTAAATGCAACCCCCGCCATCACTCCTATCCAGGTGTACAAGGGAAGCACATGGGCCCCCTGGAGCATGGGGCCCGGTTGCAATCGCAACCCCTGCAACCCCTATCGTTACGCCCCTGCCCGGGACCATGACCTTGATCCAGTTGCAACCAAGTCCATCCTCACCACCAGTGGCCCCGGTGAACACCTGCTGGCTCTTAGACTCCGTGCCCTGGGGAAACCTATGCTCTAGCTCCCTGTGCAATCTGTGTTAGGGTCCCAGCAGTCCCGCTTCCCTGCACCATTCTGATCTGTAGTCGCAGCAGTCAGCTAAGGGTTCACAACCTTAGCTGTACGCTTCATACTTCAGCGGGCGCATCTGTCACCTTACCACAGGTAACCTGACAGATTGGTCGGCAATGGACCCGGCTGATGTGCCGCTCCCCGCCGATGATTTGTTGCAGGGCATAGTCTGCAGACTTGGGACCCAGGAGTCTAATCAGACCCAGGTGATGTGATTCCTTTAGGATCTGGTTCAACAACCTCAACCGCAACCTGCTGCCATATCTGTTCCAGTCACACCCGCAGCAGTGAACCCTTGCAGGTACCGGTTCCGTCCCCTTACACTGTGGACTCTAAGTCCTGCAGGGGGTTCCTAAGCCTGTGCACCATTCATTTTGAGCTTCTGCCTCAAAAATTCCCATTTGATCGGGCGAAGGTGGCCTACATTATTTCTCTTCTGTCCAGCGAGGTTTTAGCCTGGGCTGTCCCTCTGTGGGAGAAGAATCTACATATTTATACTCACTTTATGACTGGTCTCATTTAAAGTCCCTCAGACCCATTCCTTTCCTTTTTGTACACAATTGGGATGGAGACCTTTCATATTTATGTTGTCACTGACCACATTTTTTGCTAGCAGACAAGCAAGGTCACAGAACTAGCCAAGATCGGTATACTGAAATAAACTGAGAGAAGACAGCAGAAGCAACCACACAAGCCTAACACACAATAATTGGTCGGCAACGAGGCTTACAGCGCATGGTCTTTTATAGTGTTTCCTTAATTGGAGACTGGGGTGTAGTTCACAGAGGGAAGCTACTTAGCACACAGGTGATGATGTGCACAGCCTCTAAGCTGACACAACCAAAGAGGTAAGCAAACAGATAGGACATGAATTGTACTACAGGTTCATGACACATGGATAAACATTGGGACACTCTGAAGAGCGACCCGATTTTGGGCCCTTCATTACTGAATAGGGCCAAAATTATATATAGGGGCGTTCCCTCCTTACAGAGTAAAATTGCTCCTGATGTTATTAACCCTCCGGAGAAATCAACCTTCTTTCATAATCTTACAGGGTATTACCCGTGCAAAAAAGTGTAACATCTGTTTGCACAACACACAGGGGCACTGTAAAACACATTTTACATCAATTGTAACCATCCATACTTACCCCATGAAACAATTTTTCACTTGCAAGACCAAATGTATTGTGCACCTATTGCCCTTGTGGCAAGCAATATGTTGGCAGAACTAGTCGTAATTTTAATGTAAGGGTTAATGAATATATTGCCAAGATTAAAAAGGGGGACATTAACCATACTGTGCCTAGGCACTATCGGCAATTTCATAATCGGGATCCAAGGGGAACAGAGTTTCTTATTATCGATCGGTTTGTCCCCCCTTGGTGAGGTGGGGCTTGCACCAGGGGAATCTCCAGATTGGGGACCTTCTGGATATATGTGTTTCAGTTCTACTCTCCATTCGGAATGAACGTGAAGTGGGACATTAACTCTTTTATCAATAGGGCTTGATTCTTCTCCTTTTCCTTCCCTTCAGGAATTCTTACTGTATATTGATATTTGTAATATGGAGGTCATTTTTTGCATGTGTTTGTAATTCAATTTCTATGTTCTTGGCATACCAACCTTTTTTATCTCTTACATTCCACATTTATTTGTTATATATATATATTTTTGTAGACATGCTTGTCTATACACAGGCATGCCTATTTTTATTTTCAATTAATGATGGTTAGGATAATATTGTCATTTTACCATCCTTTTGTTATTTATGGGTGTTGAGAATATCAAGTCTGCCAAGACTATTGGCCTGTAATACAATTTTTTGTTAATTAGCTCTCCTGAAGCAGTGTTGTTTTTTCAGCCATATCCCCCCCCCCCTTTTTTACATAAAATTGGGCATAGTGATGTTCTGTTTCAATTTTCGGAGTGTCACTCATAGTAAGGTTAGATATCCGTGTCATCCGGATATTGTGTTTTGTTTGCGTTCCATAACACTCTCCAGGAGGAGGCTTGGTCTTTTCATAATCTCACCGGCCTCTGTTTTCATTCTGACTGGAAGTGACACACAGAGTGACTCGGCAGACATGTAGTCATATTGACTTCCGGTTTTGAAATAGCAGGAAGTGACATTTACGTCAATATAATCTCTTCCGGTTTCCAAAACAAGGCTTGGTGTGCACTCACGGGTGCCATATTAGGAAGTAACATCATGTCCTCGTGGTTTTACAAACGATTCACAGGTTGGTACCCCAATTAACTTACTGTACTCTATTTAAATGCAATGACCGGGGTGGATAGACACCCCAGATGAAGTCTAATCAGACGAAATGCGTCGGTCCAGTCCAATCCTGCCGGTGCCATTGCATTCAAAGAAAGACATTACATCTTGACCCCTAAGTTGAGTAGCTCGTTTAGTTCACTTATTGCTTATATTTGTAGGCATATTTTTGTAAGCTATGAATTGTGTTGTATTGTGTATACTATGTATGTGCAGTTTTTCTGTTTAGTAAAGCATTGATACACTACAGAAGTCTAAGTTTCCTTGGTTTTACTGCAAGAACCTTGCTAGATAAACGCAAAGCAAAACATTTGGGGGCTTGTGCCAGTATTTGTGCTAAAATTCAACTGAAGCAGACTTGTTTTCTGTGGTGTGTTTTGTTGCTTGTGTTGAAGAAAATGCTGTGTACACTGTTTAGGAAGAGTAAGGCTGCAAAGGTTTCTGGTGTCCAGGAGGACTTGAAGGCATACACCCTTCCTACCTGGGCCAGAGACAGTCAGTGGATGTTTGTTGCGGAGGAGCTGGCTAGATATGCTTCTCCTTTGAACAGAGCTTGGGGGGATGGTGTCTCTGATCTTTCCTCAGATTTTAGTCTCAAAACTTTTGGGTTCATTAAGGGAGAGATGCGGGCAGTTGCTGTGTTTGGTTTACACTTCCTGCATGCTCTACATATTGAATCTGAAAAAAGGAAAAAGGTAGAATTAGAAAGAGATTTACTGAAGAAGTAGCTTGCAATGGCATCTGAGTGTTTGGAAGACACTGCAAGCATGGCAACATATTTAGAAAGTAGGGTAATCAAAGTTAAACCTGCAGTGGCTTTGAAGTGTGTTCAAACCCCTGTAGGCAGAGCTGAAGATATGAATGAGCGGTGTGCAGCCCTCATAAACAAGTCTAATGATGCCCTAACAAAGGACAAAGGCCCTAAACCTGCAAGCAAAAGTAGGACGTGTGCCACTGGTACTTCCCTTAAGCGGAAAGGTGAGTATTTGATCAGCTCAAATGATGGCCAAGCTGAGTCACATACAAGGAAGGCAAGGCCTATGGTCTCAAGGAGACACATGTTGATTGATTTACTTACAGTGGATGTCCTTAGAGAGGAAATAGATGGGATTCCTACACCAGCAAGTGGAAGCAAGTGGTTGGGAATAGTAGATTCAGTCACATTAAGTGTTTCTCTTGCCATAAAATAGGCCATTTTGCTAAAATGTGCCATGCTGTGACGATTGAACAGCAGGCCAGTGTTTGTCCCAGGACAGCACGGAGAGACATGCAAGTTTATTTGCTGCGTTGGAAGCCAATGCCTTTCCGTGAAAGTGTTTCAAGGCAACAGTGGGCACCCTACAATAGTTTTGCAGTTAGAAATGGGCAGATAGAGAAATGTGAGCAGTGAGTTATATTTTTTGGCACAGTTGGAGGGAACGTATAATCTGCTTTGTCTCTTACTCTTTTAAGGTACTGAGCATCGAGAGGTGGAGCAGGCAGAGCAGATGACCAGGCCAGATGGGAGGAGGCAGACCAGAAGAGAGTCTGAGGAAGATGCGGTTGATTTCTGAATTGGAGTGGACTTTCATCTGAGCATTTCCTTATGACCAGGAGGAGGACACGGGACTTTCATCTGGAACTTTCCTTCCACAGACTGTCAAGGACATTGCTTACCCTGCTCAAAAGTAAAGTTTCAGCCTTCCAGGGACTTTAGTCTGACTGCCCAGAAGATACAGAAGTCAGAATTTTGTCCTCCCATTTGTGGACTACAATATGGGGGGTTTATTTCGCCCTTTCCTGGACCAAAAGCTGTTGAAGTTTCCTATATTATGCTATAAAGTCAAGAGGTGGAATGTGTTGTCATGGTTTTAGTGTACTGATTTTATAGCATATAATATGGAGTTAGATTTTTAGACCATGTGCTTTCAGGTCACCCCCCCCCTCCCCCTCTTTCCCTCCACTGATATGTAAATAAACCAGTTTTATAGGTTTTGGAGTGCTAGAGAGGAAGTTCTCTGCAGGATGTGATATCTGAAGTTGGGGAGGAGTTTTCAGGTTTTGAAACAAGCATATAGAAACAAAGAAACATATAAAAGTGACAGCGGAGAAATACTGAGTAGTCCATCGAATCTGCACTTTTTTATTTTTTATTTTTTGTTTTTGTTTTTTGTTTTCTTTTTTATTTTCACATTAACCTCATTGTCTGACTATAGATTTATGTTTATCCCAAGCATGTTTGAAGCCATTTACTGTTTCACAACCTCTGTTGGCAGTTTATTCCAGTCATCAACCACCCTTTTATAGTTTGTAGACGCAATAACTTTTCTGCAAACCAATCAATATACGCCTATTGCAATTTTTTTTACCAAAAATATGTAGAAGAATATTTATCAGCCTAAACTGATGAATACATTAGTTTTCTTATATATTTTTTTTTTGGATATGTAATATAGCAAAAAGTAAAAAAAATTGTTTTTTTTTTCAAAATTGTCGCTCACATTGTCACAATAAAAACCGCAGAGGTGATCAAAAACCACCAAAAGAAAGCTCTATTTGTGGGAAAAAGGAACATCAATTTTGTTTGGGTACAACGTTGCATGACCGTGCAATTGTCAGTTAAAGCGATGCAGTGCCATATTGCAAAAAATGGCCTGGTCAGGAAGTGGGTAAATCCTTCTGGGCTGAAGTTGTTAACCACTTGCCGACCGCCTGCTGCAGCGTGACGCCGACAAGGTGGCTCGTTATCGCGAACTGCCGTCACCTGACGGTGGCCGCGATAACTAATATTGTGGGCACGCTGACGCGCTCACTGTGTTCGGGGGGGGCCAGGGAGCGGGTAGGGCGGACTCGATCTCCGCCGGCTACCCGCGATGCCCCCCCCGCAGCGAGAGAACGGAGGTCCGTGTAAGTAAACACGGACCTCCGTTCTCATAGAGGGGGAAGGGCGATGATCACAGCCTTCCTGTATATGGAAGCTGTGATCATCCCCTTTCCCCAGCCAGGGCAGCCCATATACAGTTAGAACACACCCAGGGAACACAGTTAACCCTTAGAGTGCCCCCTGCAGGTTAACCCATGCCCTGCCAATGGCATTTACACAGTAATCAGTGCATTTTTATAGCACCGATCGCTGTATAAATGCCAATGGTCCCAAAAAAGTGTCAAAAGTGTCCGACATTTCCGCTGCAATATCGCAGTACCGATAAAAATCGCAAATCACCGCCATTACTAGTAAAAAATAAAAAAAAAATTTAAAACCCCAGAAATGAATTCTCATCATCCGTAAACGCGGCAACTTTTGCGCAAGCCAATCAATAAACGCCGATTGCGACTTTTTTTTACCAAAAATATGAGGAAGAATATAAATCGGACAAAACCGATGAAAAAAAATGTTTTTTTATATTTTTTTTTTTGGATTTGGATTTTAGCAAAAAGTAAGAAATTTGGGATGTTTTGCAAAATTGTCGCTCTTCTTTTGTTTATAGCGGCGATCAGAAATGACGCAGAGGGGATCAAATACCACCAAAAGAAAGCTCTATTTGTGGAAAAAAAAGGACGCAAATTTAGTTTGGGTACAACGTCGCACGACCGCGCAATTGTCAGTTAAAGCGACGCAATGCCAAATCGCAAAAAGTGCTCTGGTCCTAAAGTGTGAAATCCTTCTGGGGCTGAAGTGGTTAATATAAATCATGTAGTAGAAATATATTAATACATATTCAGTGTATTAGAATAGAACCAGTGCATCATTTAGCAGATTATGCAGTCATAAGAAAGATTCATATGAATCCCTGCCCCATTAGCCTTACAGTGATTTACATAAATATTCACCCCCATTTGGACTCTTCTCATTTTGTAGCATTGCAGCATCAGAGATAGTAAAAATTCTGGCCTCACCAGATCAGAAAACCATTACCACACGTTTGCTATGAGTTCCATTTGCGGTCTGGCAAACTGAAAATTGGATTTGATATTGCTTTTTATTCCAGCAATAGTGTTCTTATCTTTACTTCCTTTAAGCACAGCTTTGTGCTCGCCTCCAGGACTTCTCCAGAGCCTCTCCCATCCTCTGGAATGCTCTACCACAATCTGTCTGATGTTCTCCTACTTTGTCCACCTTCAGACGATTCCCTGAAAGCTCATCTCTTCAGAGAAGCCTATCTGCCCCCACCTAACAACTGTACAACTATTTTATCCATTAGCACATCCTCCACAGTTATTACCTCTTGTATCTCTTGACCCTCCCTCTTAAATTGTAAGTTCTAATGAGCAGGGCTCTCTGATTCCTCCTGTATCAAAGTGTATTACATTTGTACTGTCTACCCTCAAGTTGTAAAGAGCTGTGTAAACTGTTGGTGCTATATAAATCCTGTATAATAATAATTGCAGGACCCAGATATGTATTATTGAAAAAGACTTACAGCTTTTATTGCAGCCAAAAGATAGTTCTACCAAGTATTGATTTAATGAAGTAAACACCTAGGAATGTATGCCCCCCTTGTCCTTAAAGTGTTACTAAACCTACAACAGTAAAATCAGTCTGTATATACAGTAAATCACGCTTGTTATACTCACTGTGGAGCCTAAGGGGCTAATCCTGTGCATTGTGTAAAAAGGCTGTTTGATCCTGTCTTCTCTGATTCTCCCCTTCTTTTAGTGTCCCCAATGCAATTGCTGATAGTACAGAGCCTTGGAGGCACTCTGCACATGCTCAATTTGGTGTGTATTGCTAGAGAGTTTTTTGTTTTAGTTTTTTGTAAGGGTCCATGTGATCAGCACAGGGCCAATCAGCACTGTTCAGACAGAGGATAAGGGGTCATGCAGCCTCATAGGACAGTCAGAGGAGATTGAAAACTCCTTCTACAAGCTTTAACCAGTGCTTGGCCAGATACTGATGCTGATAGAAGGCACAAGACTGCGATATACTGCTTAGAAAAGTATTTAGCAGTTTATATTTACTAAAATAATTGCATTCCCATGTTCTGTGTACTGTGGGGGGCCATATATGGTGAATGCAGGGTCCTGGTTTTAGTAACACTTTAATGGGAGCTACTATGTGTAGCCATGTGCTCACTTGGGAGTGGCTGGTAGTTGTGGTTCACCTTATAGGTGCCCTCAATCCCACCATATCTCACACATCCGAAGTCACTGAACAGGCCGGCTCTTGTTTTTGTTTGTTTTATTTAGGGGATTTAACGTGGATCGGGAAAAGGGGTGACTGTGGGATGCCCAAAGAACTGGTTACAGGACCATCTATATACATGGCTGTATATACACTTTACTTACTCCTGCACTTGACTTGCAGACTATTGCTCCTTCACTTCTCTCCAGCACTTCTCTGGCAGAGTATTGCTCCTTCACTTCTCTCCAGCACTTCTCTTCGTTTCCTGACCTGAAGGGAAATTTATCAGGCTCACTCTATTCCTTTCTCTTCACCGCAACTAGCACATGGTGAGGCCCGCACTCTGTCAGCAGGACCTCTGGACTACCCATTGCAGGGCAGGGTCAACGACCCCTCAAAGTGTAGCTTAGTACGTTGGTGCTAGCTGGGCCTTTGATGGACTAGAACTTTCAGCCCATCCCTCTTCCAGGTCACACTGACCTGCTTTCCTCCCAGTGACACTCCTTCCCCTGACTGGCTCCCGAGACCTCCACAGACTGTCCACTATTCCTCTGCCAGCCTGCTCCAGCCTTTCCTCAAGCTCCCAGGATCTCTGTCCACTATTCCTCTGCCAGCCTGCTCCAGCCTTTCCTCAAGCTCCCAGGATCTGTCACTCACCTACTCCAGTGGATACTTTAAAGTGTTCTCAGTAGCACCTCTGCTGTTCTCTTACTCCCTTGTGCTGCTACAGGAATCAAGTCCACTCCTGGCTGCACCCGAGTCTCCTGGCCTCAAGGTCACCCCCCCCCCCCCTAGACTGGGGGCTCCCTCCCAGTTAGAGGCCTCCACAGCACCTCTGCTACATCTTTCACACTTCCACTTTACTTCTCTTCCCCCTTGCTGGCAGACTGCTGTATTTAAGGAGTCCTGTCCCCTGCCAATCCAGACTGTAGATTGGTCTGGGATCTTTGTCATACATCAGGAAGTGACACCTCCTCATCCATCCCCCTTTCCAGAGCCTTCTCTGCTCAAAGGGGAGGAAACTTCAAGGGGTGTTCCTTCCTTCCATCTCCAGCCACTCCCTGAGCCTCTCCCCAACTCAGATCAAAACATTCAG
>BLSH010091563.1:772540-783375 GCA_018402905.1 Glandirana rugosa
GAGTGTAATATCCAAATTCTTATCGGGCTCGGGCACGTGTGGTTGCAAACAAGCCCGAGCCCATCCTTAATGGTTAGTAACCTCTTCACTTTCGACATGAGACAAGCATCCAACAAAAAAATGGACGTTTGGTCATCTGGAAATCTAAGCGTGTGTACAAGGCTTACGAATCATTAACCACTACTCAGTCACTGAAAAACAATTAGAAAAACCTGTGAACTTTTAGCACTGCTGCCAAGCCATCATTCTGCAGTGATCTAGGAGTTAAATTGAGGAACAGAAGGGGGCAGTATTTCTTTTTTAAGGTATACATATAAAAATGAACCACGCTGATTTATATTCTTAAACCTATAATGTGAGAATTACAAGGGCTACCATTGTTGACCTACTGTACATCCAAGAATATCTGTTGCTGCTATTTTTCTGGTTTCAGTAATTTCTTAGCTACTGGCCAGGAACAAGCACAAAGATTAGGAAGTGAGAGTGAGGTCAGAACTTCCGATCTTCCGTTTTGTACTAGGTCAGCAAATAAAAAATATTAAAGTGATGCTAAACAGTGCTAATTGCCATAATAAGTATCTTATTCCTGCAGAACTCTTGTATGGTCACATGATCTTTCCCTGTTCTTTGTCATCCACAGGGAATGACTAAAAAAATTCAGAATAGCAATTCAAATTAGATTATAAGGCCCCATACACATGGGTGTATTGAAAAACGAGCTGTAACATCGATAAAAGCCACGTTAAAAAACGCAAATTTACCAGCGTTTTGCATTGACATCAGTGCGTGTTTTTCATTGACATCAGTGCGTGTAGCTTTCAGCTGCGTTTCTCTGCCTCTGTTCCCTATGGGAGCCCATTGATTTGAATAGAATTCGCACCAGAAGTCGGATCATGATGACACACGACTTGTGTGCAGAGGGTCTTGAAGGGGAAACCCGCAAAAATTATAGAAAGAGACAGCGGCAAAAGAGCAAAAGACAGAAGACCCTGTAAAAGAGCCAAAGAAAGAAGGAGGTGGAGAAAAGAGGGGAGAAGACGCCGGAGCTGATTTAATAAAATATTTTAAAAACCTGTGTAGTGTGTTTTTTTGACACTTTTTTTCCCCAGGTGAATGGATAGGGGTACGATGTACCCCATACTCATTCACATAGGGTGGGGGGGCGGCATCTCGGGGCCCTCTTGTTAAAGGGGGCTTCCAGATTCCGATAAGCCCCCTCCCGCAGACCCTGACAACCAACGGCCAGGGTTGTCGCGAGAAGGCAGAGAAATGCCAGACGAGGCTTAATGTGGTGTATACCACGTTAAGCCAGGTTTTTGAGCGTTTTGCCGGCTCAGCGTCAAAAACGCTCTAATGCTGCAGCTTTGGAACGCGCGGGTCCTGGGTTCTTCATACAGCTTAAGAATGCCGATGACATCTATAGCTCAAAAACGTCAACGTGTGTTTGAGGCCTTAGAATAACATGATGTGGCATTCTTAAGCTTTAAAAACAGCTCAAAAACGCGGCGTTAATAACGTCCGTGTCTGTATGGGGCCTGACTATCAAAAAAACTGTTTTACGGCTCCCTATAACTCTTTATTGGACATTAAATGTGTATTTTTGCACATTAATATGGTGTAGGCGGAGTCATAAATGATTGACAGTAGCTTTCATTTTGTTCAGACTGCATCTGCATCCAAGGTATTAGCAATTACATTTGATATATTGAACCACTTGCCGACCAGCCACCATTGTTATACGGCGGCAGGTATCTAGTTTTGTTTCTTTTGACTCCTTGTTTTGCTCCTGGTCGTCTGGTCTTTTTTTCCTTTTCTCCGCCTTTTCCTAGTTGTTCCTTCGCCTTTGTTGAGTTTAGGATGCCCCCTCGAATCTGTGATTCCCTCTCTGGGGAGGGGGAACTTTCCCTGTCTGGGTCTAAAAAAGAAACCGAACGTTTTGAATTATCGCTGTCGCTACTTTCTATATTAGTTTGTGAACGAGATCTAGTACGGCGTCTCCTGGACCTGTATAGACCTTTTTGAGACGACAGAGCGAAGATTTCACCTTTTTCCCAGTCAGAGAGATCACGCCCGAATTTCGATTGTTTCGTTATTTTCAAGTTCTTTTGAACCTTTTCAATTTCTTTCCTTATTAAATCGCTTTGTTTGACGAATTCTTCCTCATTTTTATATCTCCAGGTCCCGACTGCTGGTTTCTATTTCTTCTTTTAACTCATCCAGTTGTATTTTTTTCCTCCTCTACAATTAGTTTAATCAATTCGAAGCCATGTGCAATGCACAGCTCCTTCCACTTTGTAATGAATCTTTCATTATGAAGGTGCTCCGCTGGGGTCACCTTATCCCTAAGTCCACGTGGGATGATCTTTTGGGAGATGTAGTTCTCTAGGAAGGAAACATCCCACTTACGTTTAAGATGTTTAATTAATAATTTTTCTGGGTCCTAAATTTCCTCTTAATTTCTTCATCTCTTTATTCTGCCGTGGCGCCCTCATTACCAAGAGCTGCCCTCACTGCCAAACAATTATACACCATAGTAGAAGCACCCAAATAGGTCTTCAAATAAGAAGCAAAAACTCTATACATAAAAAATAAAGAAAGTCAAAAAGCATATAATGCATAGTATACATATGCATAAAGAGGGAAATACAGGGGTTTATTCATTGATCAATTGATATATATACCTGTCATTTGATACAAAGGGTCACCAGTACCCAAATATTCAAAAACAAAAAATGTAGAGGCAAAAAAAGGGAGCCAAAGGACTAAATGTGTGAGAAAATCACATCTACTCACTCAGGGGTGTGTATCACCTGGGGCTTATTGGTATAGAAGGAGCATAACACCAAACATGGGCAGCACTGGAGGCTGTCCGTAAAGACACCATATAGTTAAGCCACTGGAGTCTGATGTGAAAAAAATCTCTGAAAAAACGAATAAATGTAAAAACAACACTTTATTGATATGTAAAAGGAAGAATACAAAATAGAAAAAACATGAATAGATATGACATTGATCAGGGAACCACCACCATAGACAACGTTGTCATAAAAAGTTTAAAAAGAAGAAGCCCCCCCCCCGTCACATAGACACCTCCATATAAAAGTCCCAAACACAGTCCCTCATATACCGAAATTGTATCAAGCCAAGCAGATACCTAAATATCAGATAATTGGCATGAGAGGAGTCATAAAATATATATAGACACTAGAAGCAGCACCTGTTTATGAGGGGAGGATCCGGAGTCAATATATGGATGCCCGATTAAATCGCCTACGGACAGAACACAAAAGTGAAATTGAACAGTCTGTGAGGCTGAGTAGTTGTGTATGAGATCCTCAGAACCAGTGTTCAGCCCAGGATCTGCCTGATGATGGCAAAACCATATAGGCAGGCTACAGACAGATCAACCGCAAGTTAAGTTCAAGGCTGCTGGTCTGGCTGATGATAGCAAATTCCAAAATGGTTGGCTACAGGCAGACCCATCCGAGGACTCACACAGGTAAATGCGAAATGCAGAGTGCAATGAAAGCACAAGCGGTACCGTAGGGAGGAAGGAAAGCAGCGTGGCAATCAAGGGAGTGTTGGAATCACTTACCCATCCATCCATATGTCAGTTGCCCGTGGTGTACCCCATGTGCTTCCAATGTGTACGTGCATAGCACAAGCATCCGCCGGCTGTGGAATGGCGATCCTGGGCGTCCAAAATGGCAAAACCCCCCCAAGGACTGCCTAGTTGTGTGACTCGAGGGATGGATCAGGACATTGTGGAGGCGTGCGGGCCCAGGGCAGCACACCATCAACGCGTTTCGCCGGTCAAGCCAGCTTCGTCAGGACTAGCGCCACCTGGTGGATGGAGGTAATAAATACATCTTCACGTCCAATCATAATTCAGACCTAATAATCACAGGTGGCACAATGGTTGTGCTGATAAAGAGTTTTTGCTCATAAACAAGTTACTTTAGGCCATGAAAACTGAACGCCTCTAAAATAACATTAATATAAATACTGATATTGAGGGTCAGGTAAAGTGTATTAACATATTTCAAAGTTGGAGCCGATCGTGATAGTAGGCAGGGTGTATATATGGCAGTATCTGCAGGGACACCACTATTTATGCCTATTGCATCATCATGGCATGCCAGAAAAATCACCATGTACATACAGATTGAGCACTGGGCTATAGAGGTAGGACAGAATGTCATTATTGCCCATATATATGCCCTCATCCTATCATATTTAAATCGAGACTTTTCAACAGCACCCACTCCATATATGCATAGAGCCCCACATACCGAGATAGGTGGGTGCTGGGAGGCCCAATTGCCATCCAAATGCTGCTTCATAGCATAAGAACTCAGTGCTTAGTCGGCCAATACAATCAAAAAACAGGGGGAGAAGTAGTGTGTACTAATGGTAACCAGGAGGTTAGTATCCATCCTAGTCCAATAGATTGCCAATATGACATGAAAAGCTAATTAAGATGTTAATGGTCACATCAGGATTAGAGAACCTCGTTGACAAGGGTCCCAATACCCGATGCAATCAGACCATCTACTGTACACATCCCTTTTAAAGATCATAGGTCACCTATGCCTAGTCAACGCCATCATCCAGTCCTAAGGAAAAAGGGGTTAGATGTCAATAAGAGCTCAAGACCAGTGTATAAACAGGGGACACACTCAGAGGACATATATGACTAAATTGGATAGATCTATACATATATGGCCATCTTAATACTAAAGAGGTCACCCACCTGTGGGCATTTTACATCTAGGGGGTATTCAGAAAGGGCTGTAGGTTAAGTTCTTTATTCAAACCATTTGGCACCATAACCCCTAAAGTATAGATCCAATATTTTTCTTTTTGTAAGAGGATCCTGTCAAAGTCGCCTCTCCTACTACTGACTCAAAGCATAAATGCCCTTAACCATAGTGCCCTCGGGGTTGCCCCCCATGATAGATAGAATAGTGCTCAGCAATATGGCTCTTAGGTTCATTCTGTCTAATGTCACCCAGGTGTTCACCAATACTAATGCGAAGCTGTCGTTTCGTTTTGCCAATATATGTTTTTTTGCACGGGCAAGGGAGACTATAAATCACCTTTGTGGTAGCACAATTTATCAAGCTTTTAATTTTATAGGTGTTTTTTTGAGCCACATCTGTAAAATTCTCAGTTCGTTCGACATACCTACAGAGTGACCACATGGGACCATGCCCTTGGTTCGTGGGTAGGCCGAAAGCCAAGTACTTTTAATTGTAGGGATATATTCAGACTTGGTTAGAAGGTCAGAAAGGTTTGGAGCTCTTCTGGCCACCATATGGGGATAGTCACCGACTATCTCCGCTAGGTCAGGGCATTTCGATAAAGATGACCAATGTTTGGAAAGAACCTCTTTCACAACGGGCCACTGTGAGCCGAACTCTGTGATGAACCTGACCGGTTCTTTCTTTGTTTTATCCCCCATGTCAGGTATGTCTGAGGAGTAAGGGTCGCTTACATGCCATAGCTCTTTTTTTTAGCCTGTCTCAAGACCCTATGACTGTAACCCCTTTCCCTAAAGTGATCATACATAGCATGAGCCTCCTTTTTAACCACTTGCCGACCGCCAACCGCAGGTTGACGGCGACAAAGTGGTTCGATATCGCAAAACGCCATCATACGACGGCGGCTGCGAGATCGAGCACTGTGAGCGCGCGCGCTGCTGGAGGCGCGCTCGCGCGCTCACTGTGTCCGGGGGGGCCAGGGAGCGGGTGCGGCAGACTCAATCTCCACCGGCTACCCGTAATGCCCCCCCAGAGTGAAAGAACGGAGGTCCGTGAATGTAAACACGGATCTCCGTTCTGTGAGGGGGGAAGGGCTGTGATCACAGCCTTCCTCTACATGGAAGCTGTGATCACTTCCCTTCCCCTGCCACGGCAGCCCACACACAGTTAAAACACGCCCAGGGAACACAGTTAACCCTTAGAGCGCCCCCTGCAGGTTAACCCCTTCACTGCCAATGGCATTTACACAGTAATCAGTGCATTTTTATAGCACTGATCGCTGTATAAATGCCAATGGTCCAAACAAGTGCCAAATGGTCCGACATGTCCATCCCAATATCGCAGTACCACTAAAAATCGCAGATCGCCGCCATTACTTCTAAAAAAAAAATAAAAAATAAAAACCCCAAAAATGAATTCTCATCATCCGTAAACGTGACAACTTTTGCGCAAACCAATCAATAAACACTGATTGTGATTTTTTAAATCACAAATATGAGGAAGAATATAAAATCGGCCAAAACCATTGAAAAAAATGTTTTTTTGTATTTTTTTGGATTTGTATTTTAGCAAAAAGTAAGAAATTAGTTTTTTTTTTTTTGCAAAATTGTCACTCTTCTTTTGTTTATAGCAGCGATCAGAAATGACGCAGCGGTGATCAAATACCACCAAAAGAAAGCTCTATTTGTGGGGAAAAAAAGGACGCAAATTTTGTTTTGGTACAACGTCGCACGACCGCGCAATTGTCAGTTAAAGTGGCGCAGTGCCGAATCGCAAAAAGGGCTCTGGTCCTAAAGTGTGAAATCCTTCCGGGGCTGAAGTAGTTAAAGTCTTTCTCCTCAGTGCAGTTCCTGTGGATGCGCAGGAACTGTCCAATGGGTATTCCCTGTTTCAAGGGTTGGGGATGAAAGCTATCTGCTCTCAGCAAGGTGTTGGCAGCTGAAGGTTTGCGGTACGTGGATGTACTGATTCTTCCTTCATTCTTGGAGATACTGAGATCAAGGAAGGGTATGCTGACCGAATCCCAATGTATGTAAGTTTAATGTTATAGCAGTTGTCATTAAGTTCCGCTATAAACATTTCCAAGTCAGTCGCAGTACCCTTCCAAACCACTAGAATGTCATCTATATAGCGTATCCATAGATGAACATATCTCTTGAACTCTTCTAAGGCATACACTATAGATTCCTCCCACATACCCAAATGAAGACAGGCATATGAAGGTGCCCATGCAGCTCCCATAGACGTCCCCGAATTCTGTTGGAAGTACAGCTGATTGAACTGGAAGTAGTTGTTGTGTAAGGCAAAGGTTAGGAGATCGATGATAAATTCATTTTGATGCGCTGATTCAGGGAATAAAGATATAAAGATTCCACATCGATCCCCACCAGTAGCCACTCATTGTTCATCTCAATATCCTGTAATCTATTAAGGACATGTTTAGTGTCCCTCACAAAAGATTCCAGTGTCGGGACCATTGGTTTCAGAAGTTCATCTAGATATTTCCCAATTCTATCCAAGGGCCCGTTGATAGCGGAAATAATAGGCCTCCCAGGTGGATGGGTCATGTTTTTATGTAATTTTGGGATAATGTATAGAACAGGAATATTGAATTCATGAACCGAGAGATAATTAAATTCTCTTTTATTTAAGAGGCCAGCTTCCCGTGCCACCTGCAGCATGAAGTTGAGGTTCTTGACCACTTCAGTGAAGAGGGACAGAGGGACTTTGCTCCCAATGAGAGACAGTCCCTCGAAATCAGGGACAATTGGGAGCTATGGGGAGTGTTAGTTACCACTGTGTATACACCCACATGTGTGACTATATAGTGTCATAGGTTGCACAGATAAAAAAAATGAGGAAATGATGAGCTTAGAAGGGAACTGAAATTAAACATGCTCCGTAGAGGACACCAGCTGGTCAACAGAATCTCAGGCTCCATTGGGGACACAGAGAAGATCTGTCAGGTATATTTCACTCTACACAAAACAAATGTTTTAGCGGCTGAGGGGGAGTTACTCAATCAGCTTCCAACTTCACCTTGTTCAATTAAGCTTTGCCAATTGGACCTAGATACTGATTGGTTACTATGCACAATTGCACCAAATTCTGTGTGCACCAGTTTTAGTAAATCAACCCCTTTTTTAAATATGAACACTTTTTTATATAGCATGTGATGAGAGTTTTTAATAGTCTGGGTTTAATTCTGCATATCTACTGCGGCAAGGTGGCCCGACTGCACAAAACGCTTCTTGCAGTAGCCTCTGAAGGCCCTCTCCGGCCTTCTGGGACTTCTGCGGGTGCAGGCGACAGAGTCCTGATTACAGGTCCACCATGTAGTAGCCTGGCTCCTGCTGCATGGATGCCAACCGGGTTAACAGTTTATCACAATGGGCTCACCGGGCCCAGGCAGTGAATTCCGCGGTCATGATCTGGCACTCTGGATACAGCAGACACAACCGCTCTGTCCCCTCGATCACTCCCAGGGTGAGCCTCACACGAGGCTCCAGTCCACCAGTGCCTGCTCCTGCTTTTTAGGCAACCACGTTAAGGTGGGTAGCAGCTGACTACCTTCCGCCATCTTCCTCCACCTCGTGGTGTCTGCTGCTAGCAGAAAACCTCTCCCCCAGGGCATGGCATCGCCCCCTCGCTTCCAGGCAGCCTGGCGCCAGTTTAACTGATAGGCAGACTCCTCCCTGGGCACGCTGTTGTAACCCCTTGTTAAACACACTGAAGTTTGCAGGCATGCTGATGCAGGTCTTGTCCAGGCATATTGCCCAGCACCGACCGTGCCCGAGCAACTGAAGAGAGATGACCGCTGACTTTTCCGGAGGTTGCCGGTAGCAACAATAAAGTTTGAACCCAATGTCCTACTGAAGGGAACAATTTTAGCACAGTCCCACCCACCGTCATCAGCAGGCTTACCCCGATCACCCCGGGCAACAGTAGACAGTTTCAGCCTCAGGCACACTTTACTGAAGCAAGCAGGAGTTTGGAACAAAAGTTCAAGATGCCCAGCATTTTCAGAGCGCTGGGCATATTTGTAATCCAGTGGAAAATCCATGGGCACGATCGTCCGCCGTGGTTTACAAAGTGGCAGCACATGTTACTAAGTCACTGGATTGCAGGAACAAGCAGAAGTGTCCATCCCAGCACAGACTGGGGCGACTGAACAAGCAGGCAGCAACAATAAATGACAGCTCTGCTGGTTGCTATGGGCAATGACACTTGATATTATGCCACTGTATGGCAAGCAGAGCACATAAGTCCTTCCCCAAGGTTCAATCCCTCAATGATGGAACAAACGCAGTTCCCTGGCTCTACCAACTTCGGTTGCTAGGGGAAATGGCCATCAGGTTACCAAGAACAGGTGGTCCTGGATACGAGCCCCCAAATGTAGCAGTACCCCCGTAGGAGCTGCTGAGTGTTGTGGTCCACCTGTCACCCTTCCCAGCCAGTCGCACTTCTTACAGACATCCAGAGACATAGATCAGTCCGGGTACTTTTTTTAGTTATCTTTATTAGGGGATTTAACTTGGATAGGGATTGGGATTTATGAAATGCCCAGTAGAATTCAACTTTTCTTTGGTTGAGACAAATTATGTACACTCCTTGTACGTACTACTCCTATCTCCTCCAGCTCAAACGTGCTTGCAGAATATCACACCCTTCCTTCTGCACAAACTTCTCTCAGGCGCAGCTAGCACATGGTTAGGCTTGACTCTGACTCCAGCCAGGCCTTGCAGAAATGCCTTTGCAGGCAGGGACCGTGGGTCCCTGTGGTGTAGCCAAAAATGAGAAAGTTTCAATGCTAGCTGCCCTTGGTGGACTACTGCTCCCAGTCAGTCCTCTCCAGGTCCTGCCAGCCCTCCTGGCTGCAGCTGCCCGACTCCACTGCCCGTGACACTACAGTCCTTACTGGCTCTAAACCCATCTCAGATTGCCTCTCCCCCAATCCGCTCCGGTGTGCCTCCTCAATGTTCGAGGCTGTGTGTCACTTACCGACACCTGGTGGATCCCTCCTGGAGACTTGCCCGCCAGTACACTCCACTGTCCTCTCCTGCTCCTGGTCAGGATGCCCCTGTGGTTTGTACAAGGGTCCCTTCCACTCCGGAGCTTCAAGCCCAAGGTCACCCCCCCAGATTGGGGGGCTCCCTCAAAGGCCACAACAGCTAGTATTCCATCTCCCAGTTCTTTCACCCAAACTCTCCTCCCCAACTGGGCTGACTCTAGGTACTTAAGGAGACCTACCCCCTGCCAATCCAGGTTGGGGATTGGTCAGGGCTCCTTAGAACACCCCAGCAGCTCCACCTCTCCTCTCCCCCTCTCTTTCCAGAGCTTTCTCAAAGCCTCTGCAAAGAAGAGGGAGGTCTCGGTGACACCGTCTATGAGTCACCAGCTGCTACTCTAGGCCACTCCCAGCCCACATAGATCAAAACAAAGAGGCCTAGCCTCCAGCTAGGCCTGCCTAAATTTACCTGCACTCACAAAACCTACCTCTAGCACCCACCTAGGTAGAGGGTGCTACACTATGAACTGATGCAGCCTGTCCTTTCCTTAGACCGTATGGAATCACAAAAAAGTAATCTACCTTTCTGAACAAGGCAGTTGCAAATAGGTAGACTTTTAGAGTGAGGCTTACATCCTACGGATGAGGACAGCCTGAGTCCTTAACCACTTCAGCCCCGGAAGGTTTTGCAGCTTTAGGACCAGAGCACTTTTTGCGATTCGGCACTGCGTCGCTTTAACTGACAATTGCGCGGTCGTGCGACGTTGTACCCAAACAAAATTTGCGTCCTTTTTTTCCCACAAATAGAGCTTTCTTTTGGTGGTATTTGATCGCCTCTGCGTCATTTCTGATCGCCGCTATAAACAAAAGAAGAGCGACCATTTTGCAAAAAAACCCAAATTTCTTACTTTTTGCTAAAATTCAAATCCAAAAAAAAATATAAAAAAACATTTTTTTTCACCGTTTTTGGCCAATTTATATTCTTCCTCATATTTGCGATAAAAAAAATCACAATCGGCGTTTATTGATTGGTTTGCGCAAAAGTGGCCGCGTTTACGGATGAT
>BLSH010091563.1:783385-801016 GCA_018402905.1 Glandirana rugosa
TTTAGTAAGGTAAAGTTAGTTTTTCGTTATGAAGGTAGGAAGGAATTGACGAAGGTCTGACGCGCGGCAGAAAAGTGCCGCCGTCAGCCCCTCGACCCGGGGCTAACATGGGCATGAGAGATCTAACTGATCCCAGTGACAGGGATCAGTAGATGTCTCATGCCCCACTGACAGGGCGGGGAACCGCCGTGTTTACATCGGCGGTTCCCCTTCTTTTCCCTGTAGCCGCTCATCGCGGCTCGCCGGCGGACATCGGGTCCGCCCGAGCCGCGGGCACACTCCTCAGGAGTGCGGCGGGTGCGCGCGCGCGCCCCCTGGTGGCCAAAATGCAAATCGCCGTATATTTACGGCGATTCGCGCCCAGCTCCCCGACTGCCGCCGTGAAAAGACGGCGCGCAGTCTGGAAGCAGTTAAGGAAGGATGGAAGTATTGCTTTTTGATTGAAATGGAATGATTTGGTAACTTTTGGGATGAATCATACCAAGTTTTAGAACCACTCTATCTGGGAAAAATACTAGATGAGGCACTTTAAACACCGGTTCTTGCATCTCTGACACCCTCTTGGCTGAAGTCATCACCACTAAGAATGAAGCTTTTAGGGTTAAGTTCCACATTGACTCTGAAGGATGAAACAGAGGTTTTGAGAGGACTTCAAGGACCACCACAAGGTCCCATTTGGGAAAAGTTGGCTTCCTAGGCAGCCTTAACTTTAGATATGTCTTTATGAATTGGTTGACCAGAGGATTGAAGGCCCATTTGGCTCTCATCATGGCTGAGAGAGCTGAGATGTGGACTTTCAAAGTATTTATACCTAGGCCTATATTGAGACCTATTGTCACGTACCTGGTGTTAGAGTCTGGCTTATGCGGGGGCAACCTCTCTTGGGGTCCTGGTTCCAGAACCCCTGGTAGTGCAGACAGGGAGCTTCGGAGCACAGGGGGGCACGAGGGCTGGACAGGTCCCTGGTGACTGGTACAGGTCCACAGATGCTTGTGCAGGCTGAAGAGTAGTGGTGCGGTCTGGGTCGGCAACTGGCTGGCAGCGAGGTACAGAGGGATCAGGCAGACGGGTAGTCGGGTGCAGGCTGGGTCAGCAATGGGCTGGCGGCTGAAGTACAAAAGGAGCAGGCAGAAGAGTGGTCGTAAACAATCCGAGGTCGGGGCAGGCAGATAGCAGCAAAGTCCAAAGGGGTAGCTGGGGTCACAGGAACAGGAAGTCACTCTGAACAGATACTGGGGGAGTCACAGGTGCAGGAACGCTGTAGAACGAACAGCACTGGCTACAGGAAGCTCAAATAGAGCTGCTCCTTCCAGGAGCTAGATGAAACAACAATCAACCGTGATTAACCCTTAGCACAGTCTTCTAACATTGCCTCCCCCCCCCCAAGGGGCAGCCTCCGGATGCCCCACCGAGCTCGCTTGGCTGGTTTGTTCCTCCAAAAAGTCCTAACAGGTTCTTAGGAATGCAAGTTGCTTTCTGGCTCCCACGAGCTTTCTTCAGGCCCAATTCCTCTCCAGGAACTGCATAATGCCAGCTCTCCTTCTGCAGTGAAGAATAGTTTCCACCTCGAACTCCTCCTCAATGTCCACCAGGATGGGTTCTGGTGGCGCTGTTCTCCACCACGGGAAGGGATCCTTGGTGACTGGTTTGAGGAGGTTCACATGAAATACGGGATGGACCCGGAGTGAAGGGGGAAGATCAAGCTCGTAGGCCACGGCATTAATTTTCTCTTAACTGGAAGGGGCCCAATGTATCTCAGCCCCAATTTCCTGGAGGGACATGATAGCCTCAGATTTTTGGTTGCCAACCAGACCCGGTCGCCAGGTTGTAGGTCCAGTTCTCCTCGCCTCCTTCTATTGAATGTCCTCTTGTTGCGCTCCTGGGTTTGAGTGAGGGTCTCCTGCAAGAGCTTGTTGTTCTTAGAACCGGGCCTGTATGTAATATGGAGCCAGAATCGTGCAAAGAATAAGTCCCAGCGAGCCTGGCAGGGTCGGAGTCTTTTGGCAGTCCTTAGATACTCCAAATTTTTATTGTCCGTAAAGACCAAAACAGGGTGGATTGCCCCTCCTAAAAGATATCTCCACTCTTCCGAGGCAGACTTGATCGCCAACAGTTCTCTGTCCCCAACGTCATAATTTCTCACGGGTGGAGTAAGCTTCCGAGAGAAGAAGGCGATGGGGTGTAGGGAGGCTTTAGGCCCCTGTTGCTGGGATAAGACCGCCCCGACTGCGATCTCTGAAGCATCCACTTCCAGGATATATGGCCGTGTGGAGTCGGGATGTTTTAGAACAGGAGCAGAGGTGAATACATTTTTCAAGGTCTGAAAGGCTGCTTGTGCCTCCGGAGTCCAGACAAAGTGGGAATTCTGCTTGGTCAGCTGAGTGATCGGGGCGATGACAGATGAAAATCCTCGGATAAATTTCTGGTAAAAGTTGGAAAAGCTTTCTTGTCCTTTGGCGTTGGCCAGTCAACGACAGCTGAGACCTTCTGGGGGTCCATGGTAGTGCCTGTGGTTGAGATGTGGAACCCCAGAAAGGAGATGTCCGAGCGCTCAAAGGTGCATTTTTCCGCCTTGGCATATAGCCCGTGCTGCCGAAGACGGCTGAGCACACACTTAACGTGCCTGCGATGTTCCTCTAGGGAGGGGGAGAAAATCAGGATGTCATTCAGGTAGACCACTACAAACAGATCAAGGTAATCCCGGAAGACGTCGTTCACTAGATGTTGAAACGTGGCCGGGGCATTGCAGAGCCCAAAGGGCATGACCAAGTACTCGAAATGGCCAAACCGAGTCCGAAAGGCCGTCTTCCATTCGTCCCCCTCCCGTATACGGACCAAGTTGTAGGCCCCGCGGATATCCAACTTGGTGAACACGGCTGCGGAGGCAAGTCTCTGAAAGAGTTCCGGTACCAGGGGCAAGGGGTACCGGTTCTTGACTGTAATGTTGTTGAGCTCCCTATAGTCAATGCAGGGCCTGAGAGTATGGTCCTTTTTTTCTACGAAAAAGATTCCGGCTCCCGCAGGGGACGTAGAGGGCCGGATAAAGCCCTTTTGCAGGTTCTCCTCATGATAGGCTTTGAGAGCCGCCAGCTCCACCTCAGAAAGGGGGAATATCCTGCCAAAAGGGACTTTGGATCTGGGCAGCAGATCAATCGGGCAGTCGTAGGATCTGTGTGGAGGAAGCGTATCTGCCCCCTGATTACTAAAGACATCCAGGAAATCGTGGTATGCTTCAGGGACAGTACTACAGGTCTCTGGGTCAGGATCCAGGTTGATACTGAGAACTGTGGGCGACGCCCTCTGGAGCGGCTTCAGGCAGTGACTTCGGCAGTAGGGGGACAGAAATTGAATATCCCCCGTACTCCAGTCAATATGTGGGCTGTGTATCCGGAGCCATGGGAGCCCGAGGATGACTGGAAAGAGGGGAGATGCAATGGCATCTAGTAACAGGAATTCTGTGTGGCCTTCGGCCGTCTGAGCCGACAGGGGGAAAGTCTCATGTGTGACTGTACCAGACTTTATTATTGATCCGTCAGCCAATCGGATAATCATCTGGTGGTCCTTAGGTCGAAGAGGTATCCGATGCTGGGTGGCGAAGGATATATCCACAAAACAGCTACAGGCTCCTGAGTCCAAGATGGCTGAAACTTGAACACTCCTTCCGGGGAGCTGTAGCGACAGGGTGAGGATAAGGTGTGACTTGGAACTTGGCAGCGACAGTACTTCCCCTAAGGCTGGGATAGGACCCCTACTGGCCTTAGCGGGGCAGGTTCGCACCAAATGTCCTGAACCCGCACAATATAGGCATAGGCTGAGGGTCATGCGTCTCTGTCGTTCTTCAGAATAGACAGACGAGTGGGGACGTCCGGTGTGCATAGGTTTAAGACAGTCTTGTGAAGAGGAGGAGGAGGATGCTGCGACTGGACCCGGCCCTGGGGGACTGGACACTTGGGGCGACACCCAAGCGGGGCGCAGGGTTCCGGTGGCTCTCTCCGCTCTGCGTTCACGCAGGTGGCGGTCAATTTGGATTGCCAGACTGACCAGACTGTCCAGGGTGTGTGGAACCCCGATGCGTGCCAGCTCATCCTTGAGTGGCTCGGAGAGCCCCAGTCTGAACTTCGTTGCAGCCAGTGTCGGCGCTCCATCACCTAATTTCTGACACATAGTCTTCAGCCGGGCGGCCGCCTTGTTGCAGAGCATGAAGTGCCTCTTCCGCCGTGGCCGCCTGGTAGGGATCCTGGTATAACTGGGCCATGGCGCTGAAGAATCGGTCCAGGCTAGAGGTCTCTGGCGCGTTCTGCACCAGCAAGCGGTGAGCCCAGGCTTGGGGCTCATCCCGGAGGAGGGAAACTTTGGTGGCTTCCAGAGAAAAGGTGCGGGGCTGGAGTGCAAAGTACAATTCGCAGGAGCTGCGAAACGCCCGAAACTTCCTGCGATCCCCCGTGAATCGCTCGGGCATGGGCACCTTAGGCTCGGTAGGTAAAGTCACTAGGGTGCAGGAGGAAGTCTGACTGGCACTGGCTGGTGCTGGGGTAGCCAAATTCCGGACTTGACTTTCCAGACAGGTGTAGCCTTCCTGAAGGCCTTTCACAGCTTGGGTCAGGCCCGCTAGGTGAGCACACAGTTCCTCCATAGGAGAGGGCCCCGGCGCAGACTCAGACATGAGGCAGACTCAGACATGGCTGTTCGTTGCTGTCACGTACCTGGTGGTAGAGTCTGGCTTATGCGGGGGCAACCTCTCTTGCGGTCCTGGTCCCGGAACCCCTGGTAGTGCAGACAGGGAGCTCCGGAGCACAGGGGGGCACGAGGGCTGGACAGGTCCCTGGTGACTGGTACAGGTCCACAGATGCTCGTGCGGGCTGAAGAGTAGTGGTGCGGTCCGGGTCGGCAACTGGCTGGCAGCGAGGTACAGAGGGATCAGGCAGACGGGTAGTCGGGTGCAGGCTGGGTCAGCAACGGGCTGGCGGCTGAAGTACAAAAGGAGCAGGCAGAAGAGTGGTCGTAAACAATCCAGGTCGGGGCAGGCAGATAGCAGCAAAGTCCAAAGGAGTAGCCGGGGTCACAGGAACAGGAAGTCACTCTGAACAGATGCAGGAACGCTGTAGAACAAACAGCACTGGCTACAGGAATCAGGAAGTTCAAATAGAGCTACTCCTTTCAGGAGCTAGATGAAACAACAATCAACTTCAAATTAAACCTTAGCACAGTCTTCTAACACCTAACTTAAAAAAATTAAAGGATTTGGGTAGACTCTGGAGATAATGGGTCCCAGGAATTTTCTTCAGCTCGATAAACCTTTTGATGAGTATTATTTGAGTATTATTTGTTGTGCAATAGTGTGGCTACTATTTACTCTGAGCAACTTTGGACTACAAGCCTATGCCTTTCAATTGACATGCCATGAGGTGTAACCTTTGGGCATCTCGGTGTAGAAACTGTCCCTGAGAGAAGATCTGGAGTCATCGGAATGTCTACTGATGGTTCCATGCTATGTTTGAACAGGATTAGAAATCAAGGCCTTCTGGGCCACCACCGAATGACCGCTACCACTTTTACCATAGAATGAATGAGCCTGGCAATTAGGGGATCTGGAAGACAGATATGACTAAGCTGGAAGTTCCATTGGTGAACCCCTTCCATTGCCGGATATGGCACTCTCAATGGGAAGCTGGGACATTTCATGTTCTATGGGGTTGCCTCTAAATCTATTTGGGGAATGAACCATTTCCAGGTCAGGAGGGAGAAAGCTGTTAGACTTAAGCCTTGTACACACGCGCCGATTGTTGGACAACCGTACGTCCAACTTTAATTCAAATTGGCTGTTGGCGGTTTTGCCTAGCGTACTAACGCAAGTCAAGTAATCGTCCGACCAAGGCGAATGTAGTGATGTGGTACGAGCATATAAAGAGGAAGTTCAGGTGATTGTGATTTGTGAATTAAGAAAGCAGGTTTCCACGACCGAATACTTCCTGGATTCCGAGCATTCGTGTTTGCACTTCCAACTTTTGTAGGGCCAACTTTTGTACACACGAGCCAACAATTGGCCAATGCCTTGTTGGCCAACAAAAGTTTTATAGTCTTGTCAGACAACTTTTGTTGGACGATAATTGGAAAACGCCTGTCGAATTGTGCGTACTAACAGTCGGATTATCAGCCAACAGGCTGTTGGACAGCCGTTGTTGGCCGATAATCGTACCATGTGCACAGGCCTTAAGAGTCCATTTGTTGTTTGATAGAAATTGAACGGCTTAAATAGTCGGCCAGGTGGTTCTGCGCTGAAGGTACATACAGAGTCCATAAGTCCGTCAAGTGAAGTTGTACCCACTTGAGAATTGGATGAACTTCCATCATCAAGACACGGTTCCTTGATTTCTAAATGCATGAGGACACTCTTCCCTTTCAGAGATGTAACGAACACTAACAAGGCTATGAAGGCTGTCCTGAGCTCCAATATGTTTGACACCACTCCCTGGGCATTGAAAGCCCACTAGTTCTGAGCTGCCTGGTCTTGATAATGGGCTCCCCAGTCACATGAACTGGCATATGACGTGACCAGTTCCACTTTTGGCGGAACAATTTGACAATGCCTCTTCAGGTTTTCAATGTGGGTCCACCACCCCAGGAAGTCCTTCATCTCCTTGGTGATACAAGTCTGTTGATACATGGAGGTTCCTTCCCACTGCTTGAGGAATGAGACTTGGAATACATGAGTGTTCCACTGAGCCCACGGGATCATTAGGAATGTAGACATCAGAGAACCCAGTATGCTCAGGCAACTTCTAGCTGGCAGGTATCTTTCTCTCAGAGCAGACTTCACTCTCTGTACTATCAACTTGACCTTTTCCTGAGGGAGCTGCATCATATCGGCCTGTGTATCCAATAGCACTCCCAGAAAGATAATTTTCTGTGCCAGACACAGCTGCCTCTTCTTCCAATTGATCAACCAGCCAAAGCTTTTGAGGGTGAGCAATAGTAGTTCTCAATTCTGTATCAGCACTTCTTGACTTTCTGGCAGGAGGAGAACATCATTAAAGTAACGTTCAGGTAAATGTTCTGGGGTAGGTGGATAAGCTGAAGGGAAGACCCTGGAACTGAAAGTGGAGGTGGTGGACCTCGAACCACAGGAAGTTTTGATAGACTGGACGGATGGGAACTTGTAAACAAGTGTCCTACATGTCTATGGACAGCATCCACTAACCCAGATTTACTGATAGTAGGATCGACTGTAAGCTCTCCATGTTGGATGACTCTAAGTCTATCCACATGTTCAGCTTCTTCAGGTCTAGTACTGGTCTCAGTTACCCTGCTTTCATTCTTACTAGAAATACAGGCAAGTAAAAGCCTCTTCCTCTCTAGGAGGCCAGGACCTTTACTAGAAAGTCCATCACATACTGGATTGGGATTCTCTGCTTGTCTCCAGAAGATGGACACCTGCCACCTGCTAGTGAAAAAGTGACTGGGCATTGCCCCTTGAACTTTCAGTGACAACCTAAAGAGATGGTAGTTACCGCACAGTTTTTCATTGCAGTCCCATCTGTGCCCATTAGTGCAGCTTATTAGTGCCTGTCAGTGCCCATCGGTGCCACCTCATCAATGCAGCCTCATCAGTGCCTCCTTATCAATGCCCTTCAGTGCAGCTTATCAGTGCCCATCAGTGCCGCCTCATCAGCACAGTGCATGAACTACTTTTGGTGCGATGCAGTGTGATTTCAGCCCATTAAAAATGAATAGGCCTGATATTGCACTGCACAGAACTTCATCTGAATTGCACAAGAACTGCACATTGTTCCTGTGCGGTTCACATTCAGTTTCTAGCATGAATGGGCCCTGAATCTACGAATGCATCCATCACTATCCTGTCCTTAGATTGATAATGCTGCTTTCCAAAGGTGTTTTTATTGCTTATCCATCCAGAGTGGAGACACTCTAACGCGCATTCCCCACACTGCGTTCAAAGCACACTGCTGCAGGTGTCAATGCAATGCTAACAGCACCACAAATACAGTGCATTTGCCTGCATCAGATCGCATGGATAGTACAAAAGTACCATGCAATATAGTTGCAGTGCTTTTTTAAAACTAGTGTATGCACTACTTTTTGTGCGATTCCTGGTGTGAATTGGCCCTAAGACAGGAATTGTGTGACAGGCTAGATCATTAGATGAAAATAAAGGGTTAAAGAAAGAAAACAAATGCAGTCACTACCTTAAGGCTGGCTTCACACTGATGTGCTGCGGGTGGGCTGCAGTGCGATTGTATCTGCGTTTTACACGCGGTTTTAGGCGTGCTCCCATTTACTTCTATTAGACCGTGCATTTTCTGAAAGTGCACCAAAGCAACACGCAGGACTTTGATGTGATTTCATGAACACGCACACTCTAACAGAAGTCAATGGGAGCATACCATTATCATTGGAAGTGAAAGTAAAACAAAATGCCAATTTTTTGGGTTGTCCCCAGAAAAGTAATAGAAGGGAAATCTTCTAATGGGGACACTAGTTCTGGTGACCAAGGAATTTCCCTAATTTGCAGGGATTTCCTCTCACTTCTGATATTGACCCTTTAAGCTTCTTTGTTTGTTAATTACATGGGAAGAGCTCTGTGCAGTGCGATTTCAGTTCATTCATTTTGAATGCACCAACAGTACAATCAAATGGCAACCACCTCAACCTATAACTGGCAGCAAGGAGCACATGGAAGGGCGACGCATGCCAAAAAACAACAAACAAAAATTCCCTGCTCACTTACCAGCCAGCCTGCAATAAACCAAATTGACCCTGTCTAACAGTTCACGTTAAAATGTGAACTGTTAGGCTCCATTCACACTTGCCATGCGACTTTGGACACTAAAGTTGCATGACAAGTGTCCGCTTCATGTTTTTTAACCACTTCAGCCCCGGAAGGATTTCCAGCTTTAGGACCGGAGCCCTTTTTGCGATTCGGCACTGCGTCGCTTTAACTGAAAATTGCGCGGTCGTGCGACGTTGTACCCAAACGAAATTTGCGTCCTTTTTTTCCCACAAATAGAGCTTTCTTTTGGTGGTATTTGATCCCCTCTGCGTCATTTCTGATTGCCGCTATAAACAAAAGAAGAGCGACAATTTTGCAAAAAAACCCAAATTTCTTATTTTTCCTAGAATACAAATCCAAAAAAAAAATATAAAAAAACATTTTTTTTCACCGTTTTTGGCCGATTTACATTCTTCCTCATATTTGCGATAAAAAAATCGCAATCGGCGTTTATTGATTGGTTTGCGCAAAAGTGGTCGCGTTTACGGAGGATGAGAATTCATTTTTGGGGTTTTTATTTATTTATTTTTTTTTACTAGTAATGGCGGCGATCTGCGATTTTTAGCGGTACTGCGATATTGGGGCGGACATGTCGGAACATTTTGACACTTTTTTGGGTCCATTGGCATTTATACAGCGATCAGTGCTATAAAAATGCACTGATTACTGTGTAAATGCCATTGGCAGTGAAGGGGTTAACCTGCAGGGGGCGCTCTAAGGGTTAACTATGTTCCCTGGGCGTGTTCTAACTGTATGGGGGCTTGCCTAGCTGGGGAAGGGAAGTGGTCACAGCCTTCACGTAAAGGAAGGCTGCGATCACAGCCCTTCCCCCTCACACAGAGCGGAGGTCCGTGTTTACATACACGGACCTCCGCTCACTCGCTCCGGGGGGGGACATCGCGGGTAGCCGGCGGCAATCGAAGCCGCCGCACCCGCTCCCTGGCCCTCCCCGAACACAGTGAGCGCGCGGGCGCGCCTCCGGCGGCGCGCGCTCACAGTGCGCGTTATCGCAGCCGCCGTCGTATGACGGCGATTTGCGATAACGAACCACCTTGTCGCCGTCAACCTGCGGTTGGCGGTCGGCAAGTGGTTAATGACAACCGTTCAAATATGTGCAACTTAAAGGCACAGCGACTGTAAAAAGGTTCCAGCACTACTTTGGTCTGACTGCCATGTGACTTGAGTGCCATAGACTGCAATGTAAACCCTCAAAAGTCGCATTAAATATGTTCCTGAATGTTATACATGCAAAAGTTGTCTATTATCATCAGCCTAGGTTCACATTGGTGCGGGAATGAAATTGTGTGAGTTCAGCTGAACTCGCACCATTTCATTCTGCATGTCAGTTTCGACTTGAGGTGTGATTTCAGAGACATCTGTGTGCGTTGCTGCACAGATGTCAATGGAAATCACCAAAAGTAGTACAGAAACTACTTTTGGAAATCAGTGTGGGTCTGCAAATGCAGCGTCGCAACGATTAGGATGGTGCCATTGCTGGCAATTGCCGCCGATTTGGCATGTGTTTTGACATGTCAAATCGCATGCTAAAACGCACCAATGTGAACCAGGGCTTGGCCAAAGCCAAAGTCGCATCCAAAATGCACCCATCCAAAGTTGTGTCAAAATTGCATCAAAGTTGCACTCCAAAGTCGCAGGACTTTGGAGTCATACAAGTGTGAATGGAGCCTTCACACTTGTGTGACTTGTCATGCGACTTTGGACATCAAAGTCACATGACAAGTCATACCCCATGCTCTCCAATGATAACCGTTCATATACGTGTGACTTAAAGTCCCAGCAACTTCAAAGAAGTTCATGCACTACTTTGGTCCGACTTTCATGCAACTTGAGGGCCAAGACTTCGATGTTAACTTTTAAAAGTTGCACAAAAGTTGTACCTGAATGTTTTACATGCAACAGTGGGTCTGGCTTTGCAGATGGACAACAACTCACATCCAAGTCGCACCCATCCAAAGTTGCGTCAATGTTGCACTCCACAGTCGTACGACTTTAGAATCGCACAAGTATTAATAAATCCTTAGACATGGTCAATTTGGTTTATTGCAGGCTGGCAAGTGAGCTGGGAGCCCCCCTTGGCTCCACCCCTGACTCCACCCACTTTGCCCTGCCCAGCCTGATCAGCGCCAATCAAATGCAGCCTCACCAGCGCCCATCAAATACAGCTTCACCAGCGCCAATCAATACAGCCTCACCTGTGCCCATCAAATACAGCCTCACAGCGCCAATCAATACAGCCTCACCCGTGCCCATCAAATACAGCTTCACCAGTGCCAATCAATACAGATTCACCTGTGCCCATCAAATACAGCTTCACCATCGCCAATCAATACAGATTCACCTGTGCCCATCAGCCACGGCTCTCCTCCCCACTTCACTGACACAATCGAGGCAGAGCGGCCTCCGGGGGCGGCTGCTCCTCTCCAATTCTCGACTGCACTGATGACATGATCCAAGCAGCTGCCAGCCGCGGCTCTCCTCTCTGGTGGCATGAACCAATGCAGAGCAGCCAGTGACGGATCAACAGCAGCCAGGCGCCCGCCTAGTGGTAGAGCCGACCCTGGCTGTGGTGTGCAACAGGGATGAGCTCAGGCATGTTCGGACGCGAGTCTGAACCCACCCGAGCTATCCCGCCAGTGAGCTCTCCCACCAATTCTAAGCTGCAAACTTGTACAAGGGGTGTGGCATGCCTCTGCCGCCTATGATTGGCTATTGGCAGCTTCCTGGCGGAATAGCTCAGGCGGGTTTGGGCTTGTGTCTGAACACTGATGGGCTCGGGCGTGTTCACAAGTGCACGTGCCCGCTGGGAAGTGAACCCTGCACTGCGCTAATAAGAGGCAATGAAACATTTCTCAATCGCTGCAGCCGCATATCGAGAAAATGGCTCACTGCCTGTGATTGGCACAGTGCAGGGTTCACTTCCCGGCAGGCACGTGCACTTGTGAAAACGCCTGAGCCCATCCTTACTGAACACATCGGATCTCATCCCTTTTTTAGGAACAAAGCATCTCAGTGCGATATAATATGATCAATAATTTTCCGCCCTGCCTGATCGTCTCGGTTTGATCGACTCTGATAGAAATCGATCGGAAGGGATGTTCAATCGCTTTGATACAATAATATAAAAACAAAAAACAAAGCCACTACATTTGTGTGTTGGCAGACTTTTTAGTGACAGATAAAGTTTGATGGAGAGTTGGTGATGAGTGATGTGTATGTGGCAGGCAGCAGACAATGTAGAGTGACACAGGCATTCATTCTCTAGTGCCAGGGATAATCAGGGAGTGATTGCTAAGCAGGATAGGGGGGGAAGGGAGGGAGACAAGCAGCAGGGAAGCTTCTCCTGCCAGCCCTTTATTATTAATGTCTGTCCACCCACAACAACAGATCCGATCTCCCAGGATCCCGGGCTGACTGCACACATTGCAGGATAGGAAGCAACAGGCTGCCTGCAGGAAGAGCCGAGTCCCCGGTGCCTGGCGGTCAGGTAGGGCGGGGAGGGGACAAATAAGGAAATTGTCAGCCGGGGATGCAGGGAAGGTGACGGAGTCCTGTGTGGAGCATAAACAGGGCGAGATCCGTCCTTCCCGGACAGGTGGCTCCATCCGAGGGGGCTGAGAGGTGAGAGATCGGCCAGGAGGAGAGACCGGGAACTGTGATCACCGATCCCCGGACATGTGTCACCTGCTCTCCATGTTGGATCGCCAGGAGGGGCGGCCATGGCCATTGTACTGGGACAGATAGCACGGCCCTCCCTGGACTCCTGCGGCCGGAACTCTCCTCATTAGGGACTTATTACCTTCATTCATACCAAAAAAAGTTCCCTTTGCACAAGTCTAACCCTGATCTGATGTCCTACAAGCCTAACCCTAATCTGATCTATTACTACCCCTGGATCTAATATCTTCACCAGCCTAGCCCTAATTCTAGGTCTTCACATCGTAACCCTAATCGCAGGTCTTGACAGCATAACTCCGATTGGAGGTCTTCACAGCGTAATTCTGATTGGAGGTCTTCACAGCGTAATTCTGATTGGAGGTCTTCACAGCGTAATTCTGATTGGAGGTCTTCACAGCGTAACTCTGATCGGAGGTCTTCACCAGCGTGACCCTGTTTGGAGGTCTTCGCAGCGTAACGCTGATCGGAGGTCTTCACAGCGTAATTCTGATTGGAGGTCTTCACCAGCGTAACTCTGATCGGAGGTCTTCACCAGCGTAACTCTGATCGGAGGTCTTCACCAGCGTAACTCTGATCGGAGGTCTTCACCAGCGTGACCCTGTTTGGGGGTCTAAGCAGCGTAACCCTGATCGTAGGTCTTCACCAACGTGACCCTGATCGTAGGTCTTCACCAACGTGACCCTGATCGTAGGTCTTCACCAGCGTGACCCTGATCGTAGGTCTTCACAGCGTAATTCTGATCGGAGGTCTTCACAGCGTAATTCTGATCGGAGGTCTTCACAGCGTAATTCTGATCGGAGGTCTTCACAGCGTAATTCTGATCGGAGATCTTTACCAGCCTACTAATGATCTTCACAGCCTAAGCCTGACCTGAAGTCTTCACAGGTCTAACCCTAATCCTAAATCTTCAGAAGCCTAGCACTGATCTGAGGTCATCATAAACCAAGCCTGATTTGAAACCTTGACAAGCCTACCCCAGATCTTAGGTGTCCACAAACTTACCTGTGATCTGAGGTCTTTACAAACTTACCCCTGATTTTATTTGTCCACAAGCCTACCCCTGATCGGAAGTCTTCACCAACTTACTCCTGGTCTTCAGCAGCCTGCTCCTGATCTGAGGTCTTCAGCAGCCTGCCCCTGATCGGAGTTCTCCGCCAGCCTGCCACTGATCAGAGTTCTCCGCCAGCCTGCCACTGATCAGAGTTCTCCGCCAGCCTGCCCCTGATCGGAGTTCTCCGCCAGCCTGCCCCTGATCGGAGTTCTCCGCCAGCCTGCCCCTGATCGGAGTTCTCCGCCAGCCTGCCCCTGATCGGAGTTCTCTGCCAGCCTGCCCCTGATCGGAGTTCTCCGCCAGCCTGCCCCTGATCGGAGTTCTCCGCCAGCCTGCCCCTGATCGGAGTTCTCCGCCAGCGTGCCCCTGATCGGAGTTCTCCGCCAGCCTGCCCCTGATCGGAGTTCTCCGCCAGCCTGCCCCTGATCGGAGGTCTCCGCCAGCCTGCTCCTGCGGAGTTCTCCACATGCAATAGGCAAATGGTTTCTGCTGATTTTATGTGTTATGTACTATTGAGCTCCAGAGTTTCTGATTTGGTGTATTTGTTTTTATTTGGATTAGCAGCAGTAGGGGGCTCAGTACCTGGGATCACTGTGATGTGGTCTGGACTTTAGTACATCTATAGCACTAGAAGTATCAGGGCATCACTGGCAGAGCATGGAGAACCTGGAGACCAAAGGGGGGAGAGAGAGGTTTGTACCAGATGACATGAGGACTCATCCAGGCATGGTGGACCAAGGACACAACATGATGATGGAGAGGAAAGGGGAAGGTTACAAGTTTGTGGATGTGATTCTTACTGGTGGTGCTCCCTGGGGATTTACTCTGAAAGGTGGAAGAGAACATGGGGAACTTTTAATCATCACAAAGGTAAGAATGGACACGTGGTCACATTCATATGAAGTCATTTTTCTAGTTGTGGAAAAATCTAAATGTGCGTTGGCACACATGATGGCATACATAAACATACGCTTGTGTCATCTGAATCACGTAAGGTCCCAACACAATAACAAGGCAAGTTGTACTTCTGTTCTATTGTTTTAGTGCATTTGCAATGCAGTCCAATGCTTCCCAATGTAATAGCATACCTAAAATAGGAAAAAAGGGGTTGAAAAGAAGTTTTGGAAATAACACATAAATGTCATGTGAAATTGGAGCTCCAGGTCAGAAAATGTGGGTAGCATTGCTTTCTCCATTTTGTTCAACCTATAGGGCATTCATGTGAACTCATATTTACCATATGAATCTTAGCATCTGGATTCAGCATGAATGTGGGGCTATTGGCTACATAAACTTAATACATTTTTGTTTAAAGTACAGTTAAAGGCAAAACTTTTTTCACTTCGGATAGCATAAGGTGTGGGGGGAGGGGTTTTTGTTCGTTATAACCACTATTCTATTTTTACGCAATCTGTGTCCAATTGAGGAGATTTCTCTTCTCTTCCTGTCCCACAGCCATAACAGGAAGTGAGAGGAAACCCTTTCAAAATGAGAGAATCCCTAGTTGTCAGTAGAAATAGTGTCCCCATTGGAAGATTTCCCCTCTATTGTTGTTCTGTTCTCTTACTTTCACTGTTGGTGATAATGGTCAATAGAACAAAAGGAGAGAGTGAATCTCCATAATGGGGACACAGACCTCAATAAAAACCTGATATGCACTCTAATCCATCTTCAGTTTTCAGGCGTTTTAACGCTAAAATATCGCCTGTAAAGTGCCTGAAAACTGCCTCCCATGCCACCCCAGTGTGAAAGCCCGAGTGCTTTCACACGGGGCAATGTGCTCGAAAAAAGTGCGCAGGAAAAACATCCTGCAAGCAGAATCTTTGGGGCTGTTTGGAATTGGAATGAATGGGCAGCGCTTCGGAAGCGCTGCAACACGGGAGCTTTTAACCCCTTCTTGGGGTAAAAAAAAAAAAAAGCACACTTAAACAGTGGTAAAGCGCCATTGAAACTAGTGGCGCTTTACCACTAACGGACCCACTGCCCCGTTGTAAAAGCAGCCTCATACTTTAAGGCCTCATGCACAATGGACATTTTTGAAGCTACTTTTAGGGGTGTCAGAGTTTTATTTTTATTTTTTTTTTTTGTTCTAAACTCCCCAGCATGTTATTCTATATGTCCATGTACACATAGGCTTTTAGCAGCATTTTCAGGCAGGAAAAACAAACGAACTGCCAGTGCATCCTGGATCGGCGTAGTTTTGTCAGAAAAAATAGGCGCATTTAGCGCTTGCGTTTTAGGCTGGGTTCACACTGCAGATGGATGTGGCTGATAGCAAATTTGCCAGAATTTGTACCTGAAACGGAGCCAAAGACGTACAGGACCCCTGTGCAATCCACTTTGGAGTCGCCCTGGAGATGTGTGAACTGGCTCCATTGAGCCGGTCACAATCTCCTGTCATGCGAATTGGATGCGGGGGGGGGGGGGGGAGTAAAAAAAAAAATGTCAGTGTGCATGAGGCCTAAAGTAGATTTACTTTTAAATTTAGCAAAAATGACCAATGAAACGTTTTAAACATAAACCAGTCATTATAACAACCGGATTTAGTTCTGTCTCCGGACATTGGTCATGTTGCTGAGGCGAAGGCATTGGTCATGTGATCTCTGACAAAAGAGGTTGGGGGTGTTCAAGTAATCAACAGCTACGCCTGACCAGCAATCCCTTTTTTGTTTTTTTTTGTCAAAGACCCTGTTACCAAGACGTTGGCGCTGGTTACCTGATCAGCTAGCATGCTTTTACATTTTTGGTCATTTTAAAACAAAGAGGCCTATTTTGTTGCTGTGGAGACGTTTCACTTCAGTTTTTTGTCAATGAGCCCTAGTGTTCTGTGATACTTTAGTGGACTGTCAGTCAAAGTATGTGCGGTATCATCCTACAACATTGTATACACTATATGATGGTGTGGATAGGAAAATGCTGTTTCATGGATATCAATGTAAGGTGTTATTATGTACAAGCATGACAAGTTTTATTAATTATGTTTTTACTTGTATTTATTTAATGCTTTTTTATTTTTTTTTTATATGTTTCACTTTGATGGATGCAACTTATACTGTTTATGCTGATCTTGATCACTAAGCTTCTTTGTCCTGTGGACTTTACAGAAGCTGGTTGGTGTACAGAGATGTGCGCTGAGAAGCACTCGTTGGGACTATACTATACCGTCATTTTATAATAATTTATGGTACATTAGTCATCTTAGGACCCAATCATACTGTGTGGTGACTGGCATTTTTCCTGCACGTGATTCGTGCCACTCAATGAAAGGGCACATAGACTACAAGGGGGTATTCTATAAAGCCACTTTTCTAGCGTTAATCCTTCTTGTTAAAGCAGAGTTCCACGCTAAAGTGGAAGCTCCGCTTATCTGCCTCCTCCCCACTTTTGGCACCTTTCAGGGGGAAGGGGGGAGCAGGTACCTGTTTTTGACAGGTACCCATCCCCACTTCTTGTAGACCCCGCCGCGGCGAGATCACTCGAAAGTTTGCCCCCCCTCCTCCTTCCCCCGCCGCTAGGCCATTCAGAAAACACAGCACGCTTCACCAAAAGGCTTCACTGCCTGTTTCCCTTACTATGAATGGCGGCGGCAGTACCCGAGAGCTGATGGAAACATTGGCTGGGATGTCAGCATTGCTGGATTTCAGGACAGGTAAGTGCCCTAAAAGTCACATACTGTAGCTGCTGACTTTTAATTTTCTGCTGGTGGAACTCCGCTTTAACACACTGCAAATTCATAAAGCATTTGCAAAACTTTTGGTTCTGACAGTGACCCGTGCACCAAATTAAGGTAGTTTTACAAAGCGCCACTTTTACATTGTGGCACAATGAATGTGGCACCATTTTTTGCATACACGCTGTTGTTGTGTTTACAATGGTGCTGCCATATACCTGACTACAGCAGCATGTAGAGTGATATATTTCAAGCATTTCTTTATTTTAATTTTGATGATTATGACTTACAGCTAGTGAAAATCCAAAATTCAGTATCTCAGAAAATTAGAATTTTACATAAGACCAATTAAAAAAAAGCATTTTTTTTTAACACAGAAATGTCAGCTTGCTGAAATGCACTCAATACGTCGGGGCTCCTTTTGCA
>BLSH010091563.1:823463-836410 GCA_018402905.1 Glandirana rugosa
CCCCCCCCCCCCCCCCCCCCGTGATCTCCATCAGGCATTACCGCGATTTTCAGTGCAGTTAATGGAGTCCGACTTGCCGGGCGACTTAGAGCGACTTGACTGTAATAAAAGTCAATGCAAGTTGCCAGCAGTCTTTTCTAAGTCGGAGGGACTTGAGTCTCTGGGGAGACTGCCAGGTCTGGGCAGAGAGCCAAGTTCTGAAGTCATGTTGATAAAAGAAGCTAGAAGAGATACAAAGTAACTACTTCAAAGGAATGTACTCTGAATGAACTCCCATGTATAGAAGATGTTTACTTTAACCATTTAAAGACTTAGGCCTCATACACACGGACGTTTCTAAAAAAATAAACAAAAAGTTGGGCCCGACGCCAAGGAAAAAAAGTTGGCGTTTTTCGGCATTATGCATCTGCATTTTTGAGCGTTAGTGAGCGTCGGCGTCAATAGGCCTTTTTTAAAAAAAATCATCCCTCTGCTATTTTTCAACCTAAAAACGTCGGCGTCAAAAAACGCCGGAAAACGCCGGTATGATAGGTGGCGTTTGTTGGCGTTTGTTGGCATATTGTGGCGTCGGCGTCAAAAAATGCCAAAACGTTACAGCCTCAGAACGCGATGGCTGTGGGTTCTAGTTTCAGCTCACTAACGCCGACGTCATCTACAGCTCAAAAACGCCGATGTTTTTATGGGGCCATTGACTAACATGGAGAGCTACAAAAAACGCCACAAAATGCCGGCGTCAAAAAAACGTCCGTGTGTATTAGGCCTCAATCTTTTCTGATTTGCTGCTTTACAAATAAAAATGCAGTATTTTGTGCTAGCAAATGACTTAGAACCCCCAAACATTATATCTATTTTTTTTTAGCAGAGACCCTAGAGAATAAGATGGGGGTTGTTGCAATATTTTATGTCACACGGTATTTGCGCAGTGGTCTTTCAAAAAAAATTTTGTTTGGAAAAATGACCCTTTCAAAAAACTAAACAGTGCTGTTAGCCCAATTTTTTTGTATATGTAATATGTTACGCCGCGAGAATCGTGATCTTTATTCTAAGCAAAAAAATTGTGATTCTCATTTTGGCCAGAATCGTGCAGCTCTAGTGAACACTTGGTCGTGAAAGCAAATACAAACCGTTACTAAGTCACTGGAACGAAATTTGCAAAGTGTATTGAAAATAGCAATGCTGCACTAGGTCTTTGCATACAGTTAAAGTGGTGAGGAAAGAGTCGCAGGCAGCAACAACCCTGGCCAGAGATTGCAAGGAACTGGATGGTGGTGAGCCAGATTTGAAGGTAAAGGTGCAAAAGCCGCCTGTCAGCTGGTAAAAAAAATGGCAATCCACCCTGCTCCAAGGGATCCAAGTCACGGCAGTGGTGTACTACACGTGTTAGCAGATGAGCCCCAAATTATCCAGAGCAACAGGGGCAATGAAAGTCCCATCGGCCACAACAGCCAGGCGAGGGACTTGGAGCCCGATTCTTGAATCGCTGAGGGGTTATACCTCAGACCGCGGTTGCCGTATTACCTCAACCTGCTGTGCGGACCTTTGTGTGGGGGATAGGAGTGGGTAGGCCTACTCGTTTCAGGGCACCGTCCCTTTGTCAATGCTAATTATGTAATCACTGAATTTCGACCGATATATTGTTCAGTTTTTTGCCTGTTTTGTCACATATGCGCAGTGCGAACAGTTCCATTTTTAATGGTTGAGAAACACATTAACCTTTTCATTTCATCATTTGTTCAGCGGAGTTTTCCAACCTGTTCAATTTTTTTTGGCTCTGAAAAGTCAAAACCTATTTGTGCCGATTAACTGGACGGAAAATGAATAACTGGTCCAAATGACAAATTGTCTAACGATTCTTAATCTAGTGTATGGGGACCATAAGATTATTTAATTTTACCAGATTTATCAATATTGTGCTGCATTTTACCTCCCTCAGAACAATGAAATGTTTAGAGCTGGGAAAGGAAAATCGGCTTTTTTTTTTTTTATTTGTATTTTATATCCCCCATAAAATGATGTGGAAAATTTGCAAAACTGCTGAAAATGCCTTTTAGTCACGTAGAATGACACTGTGAACGTGAGGTATGAGCGTCTCAAACATTCCCTTTCACCTTCAGATCACATGAGCTCATAGATGAGTAGGCCCGTGTGTATATTTTATGCTTGCCCTTTGCAGAGGTTTTGTGTGTCAGTTGGGAGATAAAGCACGCTCTTGTCTCTGAATAAATTCCAGACACTTGATCCCTTTCTACCAGGGGATCGTCAAAGCATTACTCTAGATTTGCTTAGAAATCATTCTAACTTAGTTATTGAATAATTTATCATACAGTAGTGTCATGAAACAGCTGCATAATTCTTCTATTATTTAAACTGCTTTATGAATAAAAAAAGATATGCAAACAAAAGTAATTTTATAAAAATGCTTTAACAAGCTAAAGTGATGATGTTTATTGATGCTTTTATGACTTTCCCATGCCTAGGCTAGAATCAACAATACGTACAGTAAAGGAGTTACTGTAGTTTAAAGAATATGGAAACCCAGCACTTCATATTCCTGATTATACCATGTACTTGTATGTGAAATCCTTGGTGTTCCTGCCAGTCCCTCTGCTTTCCTATTATCTGACCACACTAAGCAGGAGAATACACCATGGTCAGTTCTCTAACTACGCAGAGAACTCAGTGTGCTCTCTCCCAATGATCAGACCCCCCCCCTCCCCAGCTCTTATGCAGCTGAGAACAGAGATTATGTGATCTATAAAATTATTTCATAATTTTTTTAAGCATATACACAAATGTTTTGCCTTTCTTTTCTATTTTAAACTGAATGAGTTGTTTTACAAGGTGAAGGTTCACATATACTTACAGCTCGGTTCACCCTGCCGCGACTTGGAATCTGACTTGTGAGACCCCAAGTCACATGTCATGTGAAATCCCATATTAGTCAATGAGAGCTGTCTTAATTAGCACTACTGCATTCGCTCCGACTTTAGACAAGGTTCCTGTACTACTTCAAGGTGACGTCTATCTTGTGCCCATAGACTTTAATGGAAGTCTGATCCTCCTCTATATTGATGTGATTTGAAGTCGACCTTACAGGAAGTTTACCCAGGCATTCCCTGTGGTGTAGAACTTCCCTCGCTTCAAAGTCGCATCAAAGTAGTATTCGAGTCGCCTGGCAAAGTCGCACCGTAAGTCGCACAACTCTCAGGTAACAGTAGTTTGAACTGAGCCTTAGCCCACGTTCACATTTGGCCGATTTGGTCAAATCACATGCCAAATCGGCTTCTATTTCCGGCAATGACACCGTCCGAATTGGTGCAGTTCCAACTTTGCAACGCCGCACCGAGTTCCTGTACTACTTTTGGCGACTTCAAGGGCGATTTGTATAGACATCTGTGCATGAACTCACACAGATCTGTCAAATCACCCCCGAAGTCGGACTACATTGCCAGTTTCAAATTGTGCCAGTTCAGCTGAACTTGCATAATTTGTAACCCGCATTGAGTGTGAAACTGGGCTCAAGGTGTGTTCTGTTGGTTCCTGCGTAGTCAAGAAATGTTGCACTTTCCTGCTGTGATGTGATCTTGTTGAATAAAGTGTTTGGATGTTGTTTGAAGATCCATGGTTTACCGGGCAAATATGTACACGAATGCTTAAGGGCTCTTTCACACCAGTGGATCATTCACGGAACGGACGCTCCATTGTCCTCTGTGGAGCGACAGATGTCAGCGGTGACATGTCCGCTCACATCCAAACCGCTCCGATCCGCCAAATACAGACGGATGGAAACCCTATTTTTCATCTGCCTGGCGGATCGGATCAGATGAACACGGACAGACGGTCCGGGTTCATCTGATCCTCCATAGAGGAGAATGGAGCTGTGACAGGACAGTCTCTGTACCGAGTGCAGAGACTGTCCTGTCATCCGCCGGCTCAGCGGGGACAAATGGATGGATCCCCGCTTGTGTGAAAGGGGCCTTAAGGTTTAGTACATGTAAGTGGCAGAGCAGTCAGCTGATTGTCATGTTCTGATTAGTTTGCACATAAATTATTTTATATATAAGCACTGGTTCACACGATTTCAAAGCCACAGGTTCAGCACGATTTCAAAGCCACAGATCAGTTCAATTTTTTTGTGCAATGAAAACGCAGGAACATTTTTAAAAGTTGCTGCAACCTGATTTGCATCAATTTGAACGATCTAATAGCCGCAAATGGGGTGCAACTTGCCATGCGATTTTGAACTGTCAAATCACATGACAAATTGCATTAGTATGAACCAGGGCTTAGACTGCTCTGAAAATCTTTGCAATTATGTGTGTGTGTGTGTGTGTGTGTGTGTGTGTGTGTATATTGAAAGTGTCGTAAATCTAAATGAAAAGTTTACAAGAAAATTGTATAATATATGGCCAGCCTTACGTACAGTGGGGAAAATAATTATTTGATCCCTTGTAGATTATGTAAGTTCACCCACTTACAAAGAAATGAAGGGTCTATAATATTTTATCATAGGTGTATTCTAAATGATAGAGACAGAATATCAACCAAAAATGCAGAAAAAAACACATGATACAAATGTTTTAAACTGAGTTGCAGTTCAGTGAGTAAAATAAGTATTTTATCCCCAAGCAAATCACGACTTAGTACTTGGTGGAGAAACCCTTGTTGGCAAGCACGTAAAGACGTTTCTAGTTGATCAGGTTTGCGCACATCTCAGGAGGGATTTTGGTCCACTCTTTACAGATCTTCTCTAAACCTTTAAGGTTTCTTGGCTGTCACTTGGCAACTCAAAGTTTCAGCTCCATTCATACATTTTCTATAGGATTAAGGTCTGTAGACCTTAGGAGGACCTTCAAGTGATTGCAAAGGTTTTTTTTTTTTTAAAATAACAAACATGTTATACTTACCTGCTCTGTGCAAGGGTTTTGCACAGAGCAGCCCCAATTCTCCTTTTCTGGGGTTCCACGGCGGTGCTCCTGGCTCCTCCTCACGGCGAGTGCCCCCATGGCCCCCATGGAGAGCCTATTTCCATGGGAGCACCTGTACGGGAACGCTCTTGAGTCCTGCTGCTGCGTCCATTGACACAGATAGCAGGTCTCGGCCCCACCCCCCCTTGTCACTGGATTTGATTGACAGCAGCAGGAGCCAATGACTCCTGCTGCTATTAATCTATCTAATGAGGACCTGGGACAGCGGCTGGAGCTGCTGGGCTTGTGCTAGTCCCTGGAACGATCATGTTCAGGTAAGATAAAGGGGGGCTCAGGGGGGGCAGCTGAAGCACAGAAGGTTTTTCACCTTAATGCATAGAATGCATTAAGGTGAAAACCCTGAGGGTTTACAACTCCTTTTGATGTGCTTCTTCTTGAGAGGGAAGAAGGTTCTCATCCAAGATTTTACAATAGATGGCCCCATCGATTGGCCCCTCAATGCGGCAAAGTCGGCCTGTACCTTTAGCAGAGAAACAGCCCCAAAGCATAATGTTTCCCCCTCCATGCTTGACTGTAGGTGTGGTGTTCTTGGGGCCATAGTCAGCATTTTTCTTCCTCCAAACATGGCGAGTCGAGTTAATGCTAAAGGGCAATTTTGGTCTCATCTGACCTTAGTAATTTCTCCCAATCCTTCTCTGAATTATTTAGATGTTCATTGGCAAACTTCACAAGGACCTGTACATGTGCCTTCTTGAGGAGGGGGACCTTACGGGCGCTGCAGGATTTCAGTCCATGGCGGCGTATTGTGTTACCAATGGTTTGTTTGGTGTCTGTGGTCCCATCTGCCTTGAGATCATTCCCAAGCTCCTCTCGTGTAGTTCTGGGCTGATCCCTCACTTTTCCTATGATCATTCCCCCCCCCCCCCCACCCCCCCCCACGAGGTGAAATCTTGCATGGAGCTCCAGACTGAGGGCGATTGATGGTTATTTTGTATTTCTTCCATTTGCGAATAATCGCTCCAACAGTTGTCTTTCTCACAAAGCTTCTTGCTGATGGTCTTTTAGCCCATTCCAGCCTCATGCAGGTCTACAATTATGCCCCTGATGTCCTTTGACAGCTCTTGCCCGTAATGGTGGGAATGAAAGAAAGAGATTGTTGCCGTTATGAGCACCTTCTTAAAGTGGAGTTCCACCCAAAAGTGGAACTTCTACTGTAAGCACTCCTTGCCCCCTTACATGCCACATTTGGCATGTCATTTTTTGGGGGGGAAGTGTGTACCTTATTTTGACAGGTCTTTCCTGTCACACTTCTTCCTTCCATCGCCTGGCCATCTAGGTGACTCTTCCTCTCCTCCTAGGCAGCCCCCTCTCTGCTGGCAATCTTCTGGGACACGTCACAGGTCCCAGAAGATTGCCTGGCCACTAGGAACGCGCAGCGCGACTCGCACTTGTGCAGTGCGTGCCTGGCTGTGAAGCCAGGCCAGGTGCCCATACTAGGAATGGCTGTGTCGCCGGGAGGAGGGGGGAGATGAGCAAAGCTTCGGACTCATCGCTGGACCGTGAGACAGGTAAGTTTCTGTTTATTAAAAGTCGGTAGCTACACTTTTTGTTTCGTTTTTAGGCCCCTTTCACACATACGGACCATTTTGTCAGTTTTTCATCCATCCATTGACGGATGAAAAACGGACATCAATGCAACTCTATGGAAAAACGGATGACAACTGATGATCATTCATTTGCATCCATTTTCATCCGCTTCCGTCAACATCCGTTTTTTTGAACGGATAAAAGTCCTATTTTTCATCCGTCAAAAAAACGGATTGGACGAAAAACGGATGGAAATGGACGAACAGTCAGTTTTTCATCTGTTTTTGCATTGGTAGTGGATGTAAAAAAAACTGATGAAAAACTGATGACCACAGATGAAAAAACGGACGAAAAACGGATGAATAACGGATGAATACTTCATCCGTTTTGATGTGACGGAACTGATGAACTGATGAATGGTCCATATGTGTGAAAGGACCCTAATAGTTTTTATTGAGTTTAAGGCCTCATACACACGGACGTTTTTTGACTCCGGCATTTTCTGGCGTTTTTTGCAGCTCTCCATGTTAGTCAATGGCCCCATAAAAACGTTGGTGTTTTTGAGCTGTAGATGGCGTCGGCATTAGTGAGCTGAAAGTAGAACCCATGGCCATCGTGTTCTGAGGCTGTAACGTTTTGTCATTTTTTGACGACGATGCCGCAAAACGCCAGCAAACGCCAACTAATATTGTACCGCTGTTTTCCGGCGTTTTTTTTTACGCCGACGTTTTTAGGTTGAAAATTAGCAGAGGGATGATTTTTTTTTAAAAACGCCTATTGACGCCGACGCTCACTAACGCCGATGCGTAACGCAGAAAAACGCTGATTTTTTTTTTTCTTTTTCCTTGACGCCGGGCCCGACCTTTTGTTTATTTTTAAAGATACGCCCGTGTGTATGAGGCCTTATACAGGAAAGATAAACAACCCATCATCTTAATATTCATTTAGGACTCAACCAAGATAGCGAGTACAATAGAGTATAACTCGGCCTCGCAGGGCCGACTAAGAAGCAATGTACAGTGTAAGGTAAACAGAAACAAACTATTGACCTGAAATGACCGTATAAGACATCAAAGTTTGCTCTCCCTTCCACTACCCCCACTCCCGGTACTTTTTGTTTAATAAGCTAAAAAATGAGTGGAACTCCGCTTTCAGGCCTCTTTCACACTTGTACGACTTGTCCTGCAAAGTCGCATGACAAGTTGTTCCACTTCAAGTTGTGCCGACTTCAAAGTATAGTCCCTGCACTACTTTTGGTCTGACTTTCATGCGAGTTGAGGTCCATAGACCTCAAGTATGCACAGGCATTCCCTGAAAATCGCATCAAAATCGTACCTGCAAAATCACAAGACTTTTAAGTCTCGGCAGTGTGAAAGGGGCCTAAATTGACAGGAGTAATCTGTGTACAACATGAGCACATACTGTAGCCAGTCTGTGGGAGCCAGAATTATTGTTGGTTGGTAGGGGATCAAATCCTTATTTTACACACTGAACTTCAACTCCATTTGTATCATGTGTTTGTTCTGGATTTTTGGTTGATATTCTGTCTCTATCATTTATAATACACCTATGATAAAAAAATGATAGATCCTTCATGTCTTTGTAAGTGGGCAAACATACAAAATCTGCAAGGGATCAAATAATTATTTTCCCCAGTGTGTGTGTGTGTGTGTGTGTGTGTGTGTGTGTGTGTGTGTGTGTGTGTGTATGTATGTATATATATAATATATATTGTGTACTGTCCTGTCTGAATGCAGTTCCACGTGGTCACAGCATTGGGGAAGCAGCTCTTAGGTGTGTTTGCATTTTGGGAGATGCTATAAAATGAAAACAATGACTCCTATTATATTTTAGGGAAGCTTTTCACATCTATTTTCTGTTCTTCCCTGTTGTATTGTTGCATAGGATCATTGTTCTGTTACATTGGATTATTCAGTGTAGTAAAAAGTCTCGGTAACATTGTCACACACAAATGAATGCACTTGTTGGCCTGATGTCCCCAATAGAGATAACCTGTTATTTGTACAAGGAGTGACCTTTGGCAGCAGGTGCTTTTTTGCCTTAAGCAACACAAATTAGCTGTCTCACACTGCATCCTTTTGTGATGTGCTTTGCGCAAAGTTTTCCTGCTAATGACTAAACCAATATGAATGTCACAAGGCTAGCCATACGTGTTTAGATAGAAATCTAAAGCCTAGTACATACCCTTAGTTTTCTTTTTTTTGCGTTTGACCCAGCAGGGCTGAACAAAAAAAACCTGACTGCAGCGGAGGAGCCGCTGTACTAACAATGCGATGTTAGTACAGTGATCTCCCCTGCTGTGCTATTGTGTTCTGACAGGGGGGTAGCCACCCCAGCAGAACACTCCAGTAAGCACTCTCAGCCATCGGCAGACTTTTTTCAGTCATGCCCCATCGACAGAAGCCAGCCAGCTCCTGTCCGACTGGTCTCAGTACACAGGTTTCTATTGAACTGGCCGACATTTGAACCGTGTGTGCTAGGCCTTAGACCCCTTTCACACTGAGGCAGTTTTCAGGCATTTTAGCGCTAGAAATAGCGCCTAAAAACTGCCTTCCAATGCCGCCCGAGTGCTTTCACACTGGGGCGGTGCACTTATGGGACATTAGAAAAAGTCCTGCAAGCAGCATCTTTGGGGCGGTTTAGGAGTGCTGTATACATCGCGCCCAAAACGCCCCTGCCCATTGGAATGAATGGGCATCGCTTCCGAAGGGCCTGAAAAAGTGCTTCGGAAGCGCCGCAACACGGACACTTTTAACCCCTTCTTTGGGCTTAAAAGGGCTCCACTAGTGGCCGAAAAGTGCCACTCAAACAGCGGTAAAGTGCCGCTAAAACGAGCGGCGCTTTACTGCTAACACATGGGTGGCCCCAGTGTGAAAGGGGTCTAAAGATCATGGATGAAGGAATCTCCCTTGCCTAATTGTTTTGTGACAGCCAACACCTTGTAGCTATCAGAATACCCCAACAGTGATGAATGTTGGGACAGCTTTCTATAACAGGAAAAAAGCAGAGCAGAGGGCAGACCACAGTAATCCTGCATCTGTGTAGATTTTTAATGAGGAGTGTTAATTCGTTCAGCAACCTAAAATCTAAAAATGCTTGATTTAGCTTGACTTATGGCAGGAATACACAATAAGAATATCGGCCGAAAATTTCCATTCTGCAAACGATCGGCCAATATTCTAACCATTGATGCCCAGCAAGTAATACCCGATATCGTGAACGAAAAAGACAGATTGAAAAAATGGAAAATTTGTGTTGTATCGTTTGCAAATGAAGGATATTCTATGCGTTGGTGTGAAGGTCGGCAGTAAAAAATCTCTTGAACATATCAAGCATGAGCGGAACGTTTTCGACCACGACCTCTCGGCGGTCGAGCAATCGGCCGATTTTTTAACTGTGTTATAATTTAGGAACTAATGTACACTTGATTTGAATCCAGTCACACCACAGTCCATCTGTAGAAATGCAACTTGACATGGGCATGTAGAAGTTGGCCTCTCATTCATCTGAATGCTGACCAAAGGTTATCAGACAGATTGGCACTGCACTCCAGAATGTACATATTACATTACTATGCTAACCTGCACTGCAAGCATATAACAAACCTTCTATACCATACGGGCAGGGGCGTAACGATAGGGGTTGCAGGGGTTGCAATTGCAACCGGGCCCCATGGTCCAGGGGGCCCATGTGCCACCCTTGTACACCTGAATAGGAGGGATGGCGGGGGTGGCATTTAGAGGACCAAATCTCCTCCATTTTCCTCTATCCAGTTTACTTGTCTTCTGCTGTTCCCAGGGCCCCTGTGTGCTTCCCTGGTCCCCCTGGGGCCCGCTGCAGAACTTGTGAAAGGGCCCCACTGCAGTACCGTAATAAAGGTACCCACGATAGGAGTAAAGGGCCCCAGGATCAGTGGGAAGAGGGAAGGGCCCTGGCCAGGGGTCAGGGGGCCCTTCATAATTTCTTGCACCGGGGCCCTGAAGGTTCTAGTTACGCCTCTGCATACGGGGCAGATAGGAGCCTAGCTCCATACACTGATGTAACTTGGGACTGCACAAATAAGGCTTGAATTTACTGCTCCAAGGCACAGCTTGAGCCCGGGTTCAGACTACACTGCGGGTGCCGATCACATGCGATCTCTGGGCAGTGGAAGTTCAGCCATACAGTTGTATGGCTGAACTCGCATTAGATTTGCAAAAAAAAAAGGTACATGTACCTTTTTTTTTTTTTTTTTTTTTTTCCTGCACTAAAATTGAATTGCATGGGTGTTCTCATCCGTGCAATCTGATTCATGTGCGAGTGCACAGTTCGCACCTCAATCTGTGAAGAAAACTGGGGGTGTCATTAACTTTGTAATGACACCCGCCAGCGGTTCGCAGAAGGCAGTGTGAACGGACTGTGGGAGTGATGCTATGCAGGAACCGGCTGTATAATCGTGCCAATTCCCGCATTGCACAAGTCTGAACCAGGGCTTAATCAAAGCGGAATTAGACCCAAAAACAAACATTTTAATATATTGTAGCTTACCAATTTTTAGATGTGATGGTTGCATTTGTTTTCTTTTTTTTTAAAGTGTTAGGCTCCATGCACACTGGACGCTCTCTTTTTTTTACTTGTAATGGCGGCAATCAGTGATTTTTAGTGGGACTGTGGCATTGCGGTGAACAAATTGAACACCAAACTGACACTTTTGACATTTTTTTTTGGGAACCAGTGACATTATTACAGTGATCAGTGCTAAAAATATGCACTGACATTGTACTAATGACATTGGCAGGGAAGGGGTTAACACCAGGGGCGATCAAAGGGTTAAGTGTGTCCCTAGGAGGTGCTTGCTAACAGTGTGGGGGATGGACTGACACACGGATCTGTGTTACTGCTTAGCAGGAACAGAAGATCTCTGTGTCCTTCCCTGTCAGAACTGCGATCTGCCTTGTTTACATAGACAGATCACCGCTCTGCCTCTCTGGGGAACGATTGCAGATGGCTAGCGGACATCGGGTCTACCGGACTCGCTGATTGGCTCCCTCTCTGTCCAATGGGCGCGCGCCCCCACAGTATCTATTGCACGAAATTACGTACAGGTACGTAATTTCACGCAATAGAGCGGCCCTGCTGCAGTGTATATTCTGCACTGCACTTTGTGAATGGTCCTGCAGTCTTCTTTCTGGGACCTGTGATGTGTCCCAGAAGGCTGTGGGGGGGGAAGGAGCGGAGGGGGGGGGGGGCGCAGTGATCTAAACCAGAAGTGGGAATGGGTACCTGTCCAAACTAGGTACCCACTCCCCCCTCAAAAATAGTTTTTATTCAATTGTTAAAAGGGGGGGGGGGTGTGTAAACAGGCAGAACTCCCTTTTGGGTGAAGTTCAGCTTTAATCGGTTGCTGTAACTGATTGTTTGTTTAACTACAGCGTGAGCTGGAGTTTGGCTTCAATTTGTTTACGGTACCTAAATCTGCTAGTACATCTATCACAGGGCTTGAATCTTGGAGCCAGCTAAAAAAGTTGGAGCCTGTTTTTTTAACCACTTGCCTACTGGTTACTTTCACCCCCTTCCTGCCCAGGCCAATTTTCAGATTTCAGCGCTGTAACACTTTGAAAAACAATTGCACGGTCTTGCAGCACTGAACCCATATGAAATTGTTATCCATTTTTTTTACACAAATAGTGTTTTCTTTTGGTGGTATTTAATCACCACTGGGTTTTTTATTTTTCGCTAAATACAGGAAAAAAGACCCTTTTTTTCATTTGTTATAAAATTTTGCAAATTAAGTAAATTTTCTGCACTGATGGGCCCAGATGAGGCTGCACTGTTGGGCCCAGATGAGGCTGCACTGTTGGGCCCAGATGAGGCTGCACTGTTGGGCCCAGGTGAGGCTGCACTGTTGGGCCCAGATGAGGCTGCACTGTTGGGCCCAGATGAGGCTGCACTGTTGGGCCCACATGAGGCTGCACTGTTGGGCCCACATGAGGCTGCACTGATGGGCCCACATGAGGCTGCACTGATGGGCCCACATGAGGCTGCACTGATGGGCCCACATGAGGCTGCACTGATGGGCCCACATGAGGCTGCACTGATGGGCACTGTAAGGCTGCCCTGATAAGTGACCGCACTGGCTCTGGGATGTCAGGGTGTAGCGGGCTGCCTCCCAGACCCGACTCGTAGCCACAGTTGGAGCCTGTCCAGGTGGGGGGGCTGGAGTACCTGGGGGGGTCCCCTGCGAGGGGTGTCCAGATCAAGGCCATTGCTGAGAATTTTCAGCACAGCCGGTTCCTGCTCCGAGGTGAGGCTGAGAGTCTCCCCAGACAGCTCGGCCTGGACCCACACCCAGTGACTTCTGTAGGAGGAGCTCCAGATGCCCGGCGATGACAGGACTGACGTGTGTTCCTTGTCTCCCGATGCACTCAGCTG
>BLSH010091563.1:838598-853659 GCA_018402905.1 Glandirana rugosa
TTGTGGGAAGTGTTGTCAACCGGTCTAGTTCTTGTGAGAGGTTCTCCATCCACGTACACACAGCTTCAGTAATTAGTTCTCTTCTGAAGTGGTCTCACTTATGTCTCCCAAGTGGTATTCTACACTTGGTAACCACTCGGAGTTTTTGTCCTTCCGGTCTAATCTCAAACGGTTTGTTGTTTTTTCGGAAGTGTCAAGACCTTGTTGTAGGATACCTGTCTACTCTGGTTCTAGTTGAACATGGTCTCACTATCCTTCTCTTCTCATACCTCTTCCTTTCCTTGACGAGTACTAGGTTTCGTATGCTGGACTTGAGCAGTTCCTTTCCTTCTCCATACTCTTCTCTTCCTATCACTCTGGTACAAGTTGATCTTGGTCTCATCTGTCCATAGGATGTTGTTCCAGAACTGTGAAGGCTTTTTTGTTGTTTGGCAAACTCTAATCTGGCCTTCCTGTTTTTGAGGCTCACCAATGGTTCACATCTTATGGTGAACCCTCTGTATTCACTCTGGTGAAGTCTTCTCTTGATTAATGACTTCGACACACATGCACCTACCTCTTGGAGAGTGTTCTTGATCTGGCCAACTGTTGTGAAGGGTGTTTTCTTCACCAGGGAAAGAATTCTTCGGTCATCCACCACAGTTGTCTTCTGTTGTCTTCCGGGTCTTTTGCTGTTGTTGAGCTCACCGTGCGTTCTTTCTTTTTAAGGATGTTCCAAACAGTTGATTTGACCACACCTAATGTTTTTGCTATCTCTCTGATGGGCTTGTTTTGTTTTTTCAGCCTAATGATGGCTTGCTTCACTGATAGTGACAGCTCTTTGGATCTCATATTGAGAGTTGACAGCAACAGATTCCAAATGCAAATAGCACACTTGAAATGATCTCTGGACCTTTTATCTGCTCCTTGTAAATGGGATAATGAGGGAATAAAACACACCTGGCAATGGAACAGCCCAGCAGCCAATTGTCCCATTACTTTTGGTCCCTTAAAAAGTGGGAGGCACATATAAAAACTGTTGTAATTCCTACACCGTTCACCTAAAGCTGAAAGTCTGCAGTTAAAGCACATATTGTTCGTTTCATTTCAAATCCATTGTGGTGATGTATAGAGCCAAAAACATTTGAATTGTGTCGATGTCCCAATATTTATGGACCTGACTGTAAATGGAAGCGACTTTACAGTGAAAAGAAAATAATTTATCCAGGGCAACCCCCTCCCTCCCACTTCTGATTGGCCACAGGCAAAGTCGCCTGGCATGAAGTCGCGTTGTAAGTCGCCTGAAGTCGCACTGAAAGTCGCCCAGCAAAACCTGCCTATGTTGGATCGCCCCTGTGGGAACGCAGGCTTACATTCCAAACATGTGCCGGCAATGTAACTGCCACATTGGTTGTGTTCTTAACCAAAACCAAACTCTAAAACAATCAAATATCTTGTGTCATAACTGATCACATGGGCAGCATCATGGCAGTTGGCCAAGATTGCAGCTTCCTTGGCTGAAAATGATAGGAGGAGGTTTAGTTCTGCCTTAAGGCCTCATACACACACCAACGTTATTTACCGCTGCATTTTTTAGCGTTTTTTGCATCTCTCCATGTTATTCAATGGCCTCATAAAAATGCCAATGTTTTTGAGCTGTAGATGGCGTCAGCGTTATTAAGCTGTAAATCGAATGCAGGACCCGCACGTTCCGAGGCTGTAGCGTTATGGCGTTTTTGACGCTGGGCCGACAAAACTCTCACAAACGCATATTAACGCCGTAGCGATGTTAACTGGCGTTTTCAGGTTAAAAAATAGCAAAGGAATGTTTTTTTAAAAAAAGGGCTATTGACGCCAACGCTCACTAACGCCGATGCATAACGCAGGCAAAATCGCGTTTTTAAAATATATATGTTGTGTGTTCCGTGTAAATGGAAACGTTTTTGACGCCGATTTTTGCCTGGCGTCGGTCCCAACATTTTGCTATTACGCCCGTGTATATGAGGCCTAAGGTCTATGCTGATATGCTGTGAATAGGCAGTGAAACTACTATTTCAGCCTTGAAGTTGGTCTGCTGGTCATTACTCAGCACTTTTGCTTGGGTCTCAGCTGTACGCACTTGAGCTCATTAGGTCAGAATGCCAAGCTTTTGCCTGGAAAGAGGTTTCGGTCTGTTCATGCTTTGGATTACTCCTATGTAATGCTTGTACTCTGTATCTGCTTGTTTGATCCTATCTTGATCCTGATCATCCGTCTACTGCTTCTGCTATTGTCAGTCATAGCTCTATTTACTAGTCTGGAACCTTGACTCTGTTCAAGGTTTGTTTTTCAGTTAAAATAGTTTTTATTGAAAAAGTTTTTATGAGGGACACAAAATGGAGCGGCAAACAATCCTTGCCATGCTCAGATCATTTGACAATACAAATACATAGGGAACAAAAGCAAGGGAACTGGGGGGGGTTGGGCATAATAGAGGCTTCACAAATAAGACAGGTCAACCTTGGTGGCTGATGTAGGCACAACAGCAAACTTGAGAACCACACATTATGTGGGTGGTTGAATAAAGGAAACCTACGAGGCCTCCGTGGGTGGAAGACGGGGCCTTCTCCGGGGTAGCACTACAAGTCCTTCCATCGTACACCCATAATCCGAAAATATTAATCAACAATATCGCAACATCGAGGATCTGTTGAACTCTCTGAAAATCAGCCAGAACCATACCAAGGTTACTTACCTCTCCATTAATGTATATGTGAATGCTTGGACAAACTGAAGCCTTCAAGTTTTTGTACCAGCGAGGTGATGATGGTGATTGTGGGTGGTCAGTTTGTGTGTGCACATCCAACGACTATGAATTTCGATGGCCTAGAGTTGGGCTGCCCATTGTTGGCTCAGTTGCTGTTTGTTCACACATGAAAAGATGAAGTATGAGCAGGGGGATATACATTTTAGTTATAATTTATAATACTTTTGGGACTGCAGTGGAAAATCACTTTAGTAGTCACCCCGCTGCGTAAATCTCACATGGAGTTGCCCACCTGCCGGGTGCCATTCACAGAATGCCTTGCATTTTTCTCAATGAATGCAAACCATTTCTAGTTTTAACGAGGTGGAGATGGTGACATCACCACTCCACCTCTCTCCATCAGAGAACGGCTTGCATTCATTGTGAAAAATGACTCCATGTGGTTACTATGCAGCAGAGCAGCACGAGAGCCAGAAGACCGAGGTGACCCCTGTAGTAACAGTGACTACTACAGTGATTCTACACCTCCACAACGGTCCCACGGGTATGGCATATGCATACGAACGTTGATTCAAGCTGGACCTTGTAACTATGAAATAAAATCCCATAACTAGAATTCGGTTTTAACAATATAACCCAAATATAATTTCTGCAAAATTCTGTGTATTATTTTTTTATTTTTTTTTGGTGGGGGGGCTTATTATTTATGGGCTCCCCATGCCTCTTATATTTACACTCATTAAAAAAAAAATGTCTGGTCTTCTTGCCTTGGAACTCTTGTTTTTGTGTCCAGGCCTTGAGAGATTTCTCTCTCAAGAAGAGGAACAGAGAAGGATGGGAAGGATTTTGAACTTCTTTTAAGAGTTGTATTGCTGTAAGAGCACCAATCAGTATATTTGTAGTGCCCCATATCTATGTATTGTTATGTGGGAAACCTTGACATAGCTATGCTTTAGAACTGTCTGTACATGCATAGCCACTTGGCTGTTGGCTTCCTATTGCATCTATCTTAAAGGGTAACTCCACTTTTGTGGGGAAAAAAATGGCAAATAAAAAACAATATAAGTCATATAATTGCAACACAAGTCCTATTGTAATTGAAATGAATGTTATTAAAAATACCTTTCCTTTTCAATCAGCAGCTCTAATTTTCTGAAAATGTAATGCAATATGGCTACCTGGAGGTGTTCTGTACACAGAATGTGTACAGAACGCCCCCCAGAAACATTTCCTGCTTGTGTGATTGGCTCGCCAATTTTCCCAGAAGTCTGCACTAACATACAAGTCAGATTTCAGGCATCCCTGAAACAAAAATGTCATTCTTGCTGAGATACTCCCAATAGGAAACCACCTCTAAAAGGATGCAGGCCCAGCAGCTTTCCTCATTAGTGCCCTGCAGCTGATTGATAATTATGAAACCACTCCCATTAGACTCACTTAGTACGGGGGCATAGAGGAACAAACATAGATTTCTTCAGAATAACAAAAGTTAAGAATCTGCAACAAAATTTGTTTAATTCCTTGCAATGTACATAGATCACCCAGAGGGGGATGTTTTTATTTAATCAACAAGAGTGGAGTTACTCTTTAAGATGAGTCATAGGTTTATCTTTCAAGTGGATCTATAACCAAAACATTTTCTCCTATCGTTCACTGACAGACGCAGCTCATCATGACGTGTGGGGTTTATGCTTGTCCCACTAGGAGTTAACTAGGCAGGGAAAAGAAACAGCTGGCCCCTCCCATGGGGGCCGTCCTCTCTTCCTACATAAACCCCCTCATAGCATTGCTCTTCAGTTCTTATGCCTAGTTTGCAAGGAGCTGACCTGGCTTCCCTTTAGGGGAATTTGTGGTCCTGTTTGTGACCATTTTTTTATTTTAAGTTTTCTTTTATTTGACTTCTATCAAGAAGCCGGTCGGGGCATAGAGGGTCTTTGGGCCCTGTACTTTCCCCGACCTGGCCAACCGATGCGAGCCAGTCCCGACGTATGAGGACCCACTGCATCGTGCCCGTTCCGTGCGGGTGGCCTGGGGTGACCCCCCCCCTTGCGCCCAGCCCCGGATGCGATTCGGCAATGGCGATTTTCTGGCCTGCAGCATACCGCCCAAGAGGGGGCAGAAGCTCTGCGACTGGGTGGCTACCCACGGCGCTCGTCAGAGTGGTGAGTGAGAGTTCCTGCCTTTCCCCCTTTTTTAGGGGCGAAAAGGGGGACCGACGGCCGCACAAAAAAAAAAAAAAGTTTTTCTTGCTGGGTAGCCACTGGTGGGACGCGTAGAGCTTCCGTTCACCCCCCGCAGCCCCCTCTCCCCCCCGCACCGATCGTCTAGGCCGTTTTGTTTTTTTGCCGCCACGGGGCGATCGGCCGCCATTTTGCGGCGGACCGCCGCCATTTTGCCGTAGCCGCGGACATTTTGGGCCTATGGGGCTTTCCCTCTAGAGCTCAGAGCGGCCGTTTGTGGTACTGCACGTTCCCTGAAGGTGTCTTTTGGCCTCTAGTGTTTAACGGTGGCCATTTTGACTGCATACCTCTGTAATACACGTGTCTGCAGCGTTTTTTCCTTCTCGGTGGAACGGTGATCTGGCGGCGCAGCTCTTCTGACGATACATCCAGAAGTTACAGGCAGTGGAACAGCAAGTATAGCTGGGCTCCCTGTGGGTGCAGGTGGTGGTGGGTGCAGTCCTCCTGGTTTTCCTGGTGCACTGTGGGCAGTGGTGTGCGGCAGTGTGGGGGTGCCTTATTCTCCTTAGTCCCCTGTGTGTCACCAAGAGTGTTTTTCTGGGGGAAGACGATGGCAGATTACACTGCTGACCCTCCTGAGGAGGCATCAGCGGCGGCGCAATCTGCTTTTCTTGGACCAGCTGCGGGCGGTCTTTAGCTCTTCAGAAACCGCCTTATGAGAATATCAGGGAGATTTCTTCGTCATTGCTGTCGCAGAAGGTGGCCTTTTTAGTTGCCATCACTTCCACCGAGGGGTGTCTGAATTGTCAGCACTATCGTGCAAGTCTCCCTACTTAGTCATACATAAGGATAAGGCGGTCTTGCGACCTTCTCCTTCCTTCTTTCCGAAGGTGGTTTCTTCCTTTCACATTAATGAAGATATTGTTCTTCCTTCATTGTGCCCTCGTCCTTGCACCCAAAAGAGTTTGAGTTGCATGCTTTGGACGTAGTGATGGCCCTACGAGTGTACTTGGCTGCTACAGCTTCTTTTCGACAAGCTGATGCTTTGTTTGTGTTGCCAGAAGGCCCGCGCTAAGGGTTGGCGGCCTCGTCGGCTACGATTTCTCGTTGGATCAGACAGACCGTGACCCATGCGTATTCTGTTCGGGGCAAGGTTCCCCCTTTTCCGGTCACGGCTCATTCTACCCGGGCTGTTAGCACTTCCTGGGCTTTCAGACACCAGGCCTCGGTGTCCCAGGTCTTGGGCCTCGGTTCACACTTTCACTAAGTTTTATAAAGTTGATGTGTTTGCATCTTCGGATGCTGCTTTTGGCCGCAAAGTTTTGCAGGCGGCAGTGTAGGCGCGTCTGGCGCCTCCTTAGAGGTTCAGTTGGGTACTGTTGTTAGCGTTTACCCACCCCTTTTTTTGACACAGCTTGGGGACATCCCCACACGTAATGGAGAGCTGTGTCTGTCAGTGAACGATAGGAGAAAAAGGGGTTTTATTAAAACTTACCGTAAAATCCTTTTCTCCGAGTTCACTGACAGACGCAGCACCCACCCCTCTGTGCTCTGTTCTTGTACGGCTTGTGTACGAACTGAAGAGCTATGCTATGAGGGGGTTTATGTAGGAAGAGAGGACGGCCCCCATGAGAGAGGCCAGCTGTTTCTTTTCCCTGCCTAGTTAACTCCTAGTGGGACCAGCATAAACCCCACACCTCATGATGAGCTGCGTCTGTCAGTGAACTCGGAGAAAAGGATTTTACGGTAAGTTTTAATAAAATCCCCTTTTTTTTTTTTGGTCGTCTTGTGTGCCATTGGGAGGATATCCCTTTACTTCTCCCCCTATAGGCACAACAGGAAGACACACTGATCAAAATTCAGCCAGTCCCGAATTTCAATCAGTGTACTGCCAGCTTTGGGCAGCTGTCACTGCAAAAAAGTGCCTACTTTATTCTTGTTCCTGTAAAATAAGCTCAAAATTAGGGATTTTGTGTCTTCAAAGTTAGAAGCAGTAAAAGCCTCACAGACAGTTAACTAACTATTTAGGTGTTCCAAGACTGCATTTATCAGAAAACTGAAAAAAAAATCTCAGAGAACAAAATATACCCTTTTACATCAATATTTTCTTTAAATAAATGCAAGTTCAGTCCATTTCTCGACTGTTTTCACAAAACACTTGTTATTTAGTAAGATCCCTGGTCTAAGAAAACTATGCTGCCAAATTTCATTGCGTCTTATTTTTTTGGTTCTCTCTACAACTTTTTTTTTTTCACGTTTTTTTTTTTTTTACACTTTTTTTATTGAATTTTTTCATGGACAACCAACCCAGAACTGGGTCCAGACATGGACCAGAGAGGGCAAAGTGTCTTTTAATGGATGGGCACCCTAACTTTAAATTAAAGGGAAGGATATGTGGGGAAGACCTCCCTATAAATCCATTTTTGAACCAACCAGGTTATCAAAATATAAGAGGTAAAATACTTTTTTGGGAATTTTCAGAGAATGACATATACAGAGAGGGAGTTGGTTCCCTCTCTGTACCCCTGTCACCAGGACAGTAAAGTAGGGGTATGGTTGTCAACTTGACAAATAATAAAAATCTGAGGGACGTCATAACTTTTCTCTGCTTAAACTAAAATAAGGGAAAAAAAATTCCCAATTTTGTATATATTTTTTTCCTTTTTTTGTTGTCTAGGACCCATTGGAGATATTTCACATAACTTCCCTTTCCTTTGACACCCTATCACTGGGGCAGTAAATGAGGAGATCTCCTCAATGAGGACAGGGACAGCATGTTACTTGAGCCAGAAAACACGAACATAACCTTGACAAAATAAAATGGCAAGACTGTTGAAGAGCGTTGTGTGAAATCTCTTCATCTGGGCCAGTGGTCTCCAAACGGTGGTCCTGGGGCCGGATGCAACCCTTTGCTTGCCTTTATCTGGCCCTTGAGGCATTATTCCTTCCACTGACAACAAAAATGTGGCACTATTCTCCCACTGACATCAACTATTTCTCCTCCTAATACCAAAGATCAGGGCCTTATTTACTCCTACTGGGCACAGTCCAGCCCCCTAACGTCTGAAGGACATTAACCTGGCCCTTGCTTTTAGAATGTTTGGAGACCCCTGATATAGGCCAAACGTGTAAAACTCTGTCAGAACAAACTGCTTACTTGGATAGCATAGCAAGGCCCTGTGTGAGATCTTCTGAAGCCTTTAATACCAAATTCCCAGAAGCGTTTTGCTTATTACTATAAATATAATAAAAGTAACTACTAGGCCTCATGAACTCTGGGCATTTGCTTTGTTCCCCTGATAGCCTGAACTCCTGGCAGGAGAAAAGCTGCTTAAAAAAAACTGCCTAAGGCCGCGTATTGCACACGCGTTTAGGTGTGTCAAGTCTTTCAGCGTTAATGGGTTCTATTGGCCAAAATAATTTATTTTGACCATTAGAGTACATTAAAGTGGAGCTCTACCCAAAAGGGGAAGCTTCGCTTGTTCGCACCCCCCCCCCCCTCCACTGCCACATTTGGCAATTTTTTTGGGGTGAGGGGGGGATCAGGTACCAGATTTCGACAGGTACCCACTCCCATTTCTGGGCAAGATTGGTGATCTACGAGCATTTCTGGCTCCTCCTCCTTCCTGCTGCCTTCTGGGACACACACAGGTTCCAGAAGACGGCAGGACCATTCAGACATCGCAGCACGACTCATGCACGTGCAAGTAGGAAACTGGCTGTGAAGCCTACAGGCTTCACTGGTGGTTTCCCTTACTTACAATGCCGGCGCCTGTACCCAAAGCCGATTGACAAATTGGCTCTGGGAGCTGACATCCCGCAATCCCTGGACAGGTAAGTGTCCTTGTATTAAGGCCTCATGCACACTGGATATTATAAACAAGCCAGTAGCGTGTAGAATGAGTTTTGCAGTAGCGCCTTTCAGTGTTTTTTAAGCTTTGTTTAGCAAACCTATACTTCCATAAAAGGCTTATGGCTCAAAAACACTGGTAAGCACCAAATAGCAGCGTTTTTAATCCTTTATTAGATTTACAGAATTTTTACAGCTAAACTCTTAAAACTCGCTAATTCTGTTTTTTTTTTTCCATCCAGAAAACACCCCTGCCAAAAACCGCTGACAGCCTATGTGTGCATGGACACATAGCATAACATGCTGGGGAGTTTACTGGCTGCAGAAAAAAACGCCTGATTCCATTGTCCAGAATATTAATTTATTCTGGCCGTTGGCTTGCATTAACGCTCAAACGTGCCTAAACGCATCTAGTGTTTAGGTGTGTTTAGACAAATTTACATGTGTTTCGGCGTGCTCAGCGTTTTTTCTGCTCTGCACCTACGCTTCTGAACGCTCTTTTGATGTGTTGCGTGTGTTTTTACCCTGTAAATGCTCCTCTTCAATATTCCTGTAAACTGCACAGACACATAGGCTAATATGGAGGGGCTTTTACAAGCCAATGCCTGTAAAAGTGGCATTTTTTTAAGCCCAGTGTGCATGAGGCCGAATATTTGCTAGAACATGTTTCCATGGTAAAGACTCCAGAAACATTTTGTAAAGCTTAGGAACTACAAATCGATGTGAAGAAAGTTTCAGAACAGTCTGAGGTCTCATTCAGTTAAAGCGGAGTTCCACCCTTTCCTTATGTTTATTAAAAGTCAGCAGCTACAAAAAGTGTAGCTGCTGACTTTTAATAAACAGACACTCACCTGTCTCCCGGTCCAGCGATCGAGCTGCACGGAGCCTCACTCCTCTCCCCCTCCCCTCCGCGGCGCCGGCATTGCTACTATGGGCATCCGGCCGCGGCTTCACGGCCGGGCGCACACTGCGCATGCTCGAGCGGCGCTGCGCTTTCTGATTGGTCCTGAAGTCTTCTAGGACCTGTCCTGTGTCCCAGAAGACTTCGGGAGGGAGGGGGAAGGAGATTTTCCACTTCCGATCGCCTAAGGTGACTGGAGCGGAAGTACCCGAAAAAATCAGGTATCCGCACCCCCCCTCCTCCCCAAAAGCTCAGTTTCAGTATCAGGGGCTGGGGAGGAGGTCTTAAAGCGGAAGTTCCACTTTTGGGTGGAACTCCGCTTTAAAAGGACCTATAAATAAATTGGCTTGATATCAGTAATGTGACCAATGTGTTCAAAATGTTGTGGCTCTATTCACACTTGTGTGACTTGTCATTTGACTTTGGACATTGAATTCGCATGACAAGGTGCACCCCATGTTTTCCAATGCGTACCGTTTATATCTAGGCGACTTAATGTCATTCATGCACTATTTTGGTCTGAATTAACTGCAACTTGAGGGCCAGAGACTTCAATGTTATCCATTAAAAGCCGCATGCAAGTGGCACCTAAATGTTTTACAAGAAATATATATTTGGGGGAACACCTTACCAAACGCATGGTGCTGCTGTAAGACCACAATAGACAAAAGCATATTACAGCGCACACATGACACTTACTCCGGCAAGGCTGTTTAAAAGCATCGAAACATATATAGCAAAAATTGCAACAATATGGGGGTTTGGTCACACTAAATGGCCATGAAGTGCTTAAGCCCACTGACTGCTTCAAAGTACCCCAATTTTCCAGTGGGTTCCTACACTGACCTTAGAGTGAAGGATCCTATCTCTTAAACCATGAAAGCAAACGCTGCTCTTTATGGGAGAGCAGAGGACACATCCCATGGTTCAGCTGGACACTGATTGGGGGTAATTAAGGAGGATTGGGGTTCACCAGCCCAAAAGGTCTGGTCAGGACCACAACATACAAGAAATATGTATTTGGGGGGAACTCCCCAACAAACGCATGGTGCTGCTGTAAGATCAATAGACGAAAAAGTACATATTACAGCGCACACGACACTTCTGCAAGGCTGTTTAAAAGCATCTAAATGTATATAGCAAAAATTGCAACAATATGGGGGTTTTGTCACACTGAATGGCCATGAAGTGCTTAAGCCCACTGACTGCTTCAAAGCACCCCAATTTTCCAGTGGGTTCCATGGAACCATGGAAGCAAACGCTCCTCTTTCTGGGCCATTTAGTGTGACCAAACCCCCATATTGTTGCAATTTTTGCTATATATGTTTAGATGCTTTTAAACAGCCTTGCAGGAGTAAGGGCCGGTTCACACTGAGGCGATCCTAGGACATCCTGACATCAGAAATCCCATTTGAATGAATGGAGCCGTCTTAATATGCGCTACTCAAGTCGCTCCGACTCCAAGGCGATTCCAAAAAAGGTTTCTGTACTATTTTCAAGCGGCTTCTAGGCGAATTGAGCCCATAGAAGTCAATGGAAGTTCGCTTCCAAGTCGGATCCCCTATGAAGAAGCGACTTTCCAGGAAGAAGAACATAATTTTACCAGAAGACACACCTCTCATGTCCCAGGTACTCGTGTTGAAATCGCCTGAAATCGCCTGAAGTTGCGCCGCAATCGCGCCGAAACGCCTTTTCAAATTGCCTAGCAAAATCACCCCGAAGTCTGATCGTCTCAGTGTGAACCGGCCCTAAGGTACTTTTTTGTTTAAATGTTTTGCAAGGGACAGTTGTGCAACAGTTGTCCATTATTACTGGTCAAAACCGAAGTCGCACCCAAGTCTCGCCCATCCAAAGTTGTGCCAAAGTTGCACCCACGCAAGTTTGAATGGAGGCTTCTGTTTATAAACAGTGAAAAACTGATTTTTCCAAAGACTTTAGGCAAATCACATGATGCACAGACTCCTCTCCAGATCTTCTACCAGTTTTGGGTGCAGACTGATGGTGTGATAACATCGGCACCACTCTGTGCACCTTTAGCACTGCCTACTTACAGAAATGGGATTACTGCAGCGGGCACTGATAGAAGATGGGCTCAGTCAGGGCTGTGTTTTTCTATTTTTTTTTTTTTTTTATTATTTTGTTTAAACTGCCTGGGGTTTGTAAAAAAGTAAAATAAAATAAATCCCTAGAATTGGGCCTTAAAAATGAACTAAACTCCTATTCTGAACAGCTGTGACACCAATGTGGGGGCATAGTTCACCTTTTCAAATAAATGTACTAGGCAGTTAAAGGGACTGTAAAATCAGAAGGTTTTTTATCTTAATGCATTCTATACATTAAGGTAAAAAGCCTTCTGTGTGCAGCAGCCCCCTTCAACTCCCTAATACTTCCCTGAGGTCCATCTCTGTCCAACGATGTCCATGAGTGTCTCAGCCGTCTGAGATTCTCCTCCCTGATCCCATCGGCTCCCGTTGCTGTCAATCAAAGTCAACTAGCCAATCAGGAGAGAGAGGGGGCAGGGAAGGGGCTCCATGGTCACACAGAGCTGTGACTCAGCTCGGGTGCCCCCCATAGCAAGCTGCTTGCTGTGGGGGCACTCAACAGGAGGGAGGGGCCAGGAGCGCCGACGTAGGACCCGAGAAGAGGAGGATCCTGGCTGCTTTTCTAGGAAAAAACCACTAGACTTTACAATCCACTTCCGGACCGCCCGCCGTCATTATATGGCAGTACTTTGCTGTTGAATACCGTTGTTGTGGTAGCAGATAGTATTTTTTTAAACAGAGGGTGGCCCACTTTCAGATAAAAGTGGTCTCCCTGGCGGATTCGCCGCAAGATCACTTGCATCGGGTGGTGGGAGAGGTGCCTCCCCCACCACTTTTCCGTTGTCTCCACCACTTACCAGACCCGCCGGTAGCAGTGGAGACGATCTGGTCCGCTGTCCTCTGAGCCTGGATGCTGTGTGAGTGGAAGATGCCCCCCCACCCGGCTCCATAGTATTGAAGAGCGGAAGCGACGTCAAATGTCACTTCCACCCATAGCTCTTAAATGAGTAAAATATTTATATCTTTTTTTTCAAATGACCTTTAATTTTTTTTTACATTTTTTTATTGCATTTAAGTGTAAATATGACATCTAAGGTCTTTTTGACCCCAGATCTCATATTTAAAGTGGTAGTAATCCCATCCAGTTACGTTTCCCCCATATTATTCATTCTAAAATAGTCATCTTGCTGCTCTGTTTTAATCGCTTCCTACCTCCTTCCTTTCTGTGCAATCGGTCCTGTATCGATTGACATCATTGGCGCATGCGTATTTAGTTCCACTTTTCCGGCAAGCTCTTTGTGCCGGAAAAATGGTGTTTACGTGCCGGGCCTACCTCACTTCCTTTACCTGGCATCAGCCCCGACATCTCGCGAGAGCTTTAACCCCATGTGACTCGCTACGTTACAGGGGTTGATGAGGCGACAAGCGCAACGGATCAGATTGGCGAAGCGTGGTTGTCATGGTAGCCCTTAACAAAAACGAGGCTTGGACCGATGAGTACTGCGCACGCGTGAGATTATGGCCATCGAGAGGATGTTATTATGGTATTGGCTGCAGAAGACAGGAGTCAATATGCCGGCGGCTGCTACAGAGAAGAAGCTTTTACAAAAACAAAGTTTATTCATGTAAGAAACATTATATATGCTTTAACATGGCGGCGCAAGGATTCATAATAACGGTTTACATTGAATTATATGAAATTTAGGAACAAAGTAGAGTTTACTACCGCTTTAAGCGTTCCTGTCATGCTTTTTCCTATTACAAGGAATGTTTACATTCCTTGTAATAGGAATAAAAGTGATCAATTTTTTTTTTTTAAAAGGACGGTGTAAAAATAAAAAGTAAAATAATAAAAAAAAAAAAAAAATGTAAAGCGCCCCGCCCAGCTTGCACGCAGAAGTGAATGCATATGGAAGTCGCTCACATGTGAGGTATCACCACGATCGTTAGAACGAGAGTAATAATTTTAGCATTAGACCTCCTCTGTAACTCAAAACTGGTAATCCTGTAGACATTTTTAAACGTCGCCTATGGAGATTTTTAAGTACCAAGGTTTGTCACCATTCCGCGAGTGGGCGCAATTTTGAAGCATGACATGTTGGGTATCAATTTACTCGGTGTAACATTATCTTTCACAATATTGGGCTAACTTAACTGTTGGCTTATTTTTTTAACTCAAAAAAGTGATTTTGTTTTTAAAAAAGGCGCTTATAAGGCCACTGTGCAAATACGGTGTGACATAAAGTATTGCATTGCCCGCCATTTTATTCTCTAGGGTGTTAGAAAAAATATATATAATGTTTGGGGGTTCTAAGTAATTTTATAGCAAAAAAAAAATGATTTTAACTTGTAAACACAGAATCTCAAAAAAAAGGCTCGGTCCTTAAGTGGTTAAGAGTCAACACCATGATTGTTTGAAATTTTATGCTGATTAGCGGCACTCCCGGAGCCTGCCTAAAAAAATTCCCACTGTAAAGATCAGTTCTATCATGGCTTGGAGCCAGGGCATGCCAGACATTGGATGTTTGCCCCCAGCACCACAGGGTAGCGAATTCTCCTTCTCATATAAAGATGGCGCTCGCACAGTGTGCTCTCCCAGTACCTGTAGTCAGTGGTGTATTTAAGTTTTTTGTGCTGCCCTAGGCCTGACTAAACTCGTGCCCCCCACCACAGTTGTGGAACGCTGGCTGCCCGTACAACAACTCATTGTTTCGGGTCTGCCACCTGGGCCCTTCGGGATGCCCGGACCCCCACATATGTATGGGCTGCCCCCACTCTGATGGTGGCCCTGCCTGTATTATCATACTGGCAGCATTAAAAGTGCAAGCCGGCGGAGATTCTTTTCGTGCTGCCCCCCTGCAAAGTGCCGCCCTAGGCCTGGGCCTTGTTGGCCTAGGCCAAGATACAGTGTTGCCTGTAGTAGCAGCAGCTCTGAGCCAACTAATTAAGAGGAATGAAGCTTTCATCTCTCCGGTTCCATAGATGCAAAACACATGGCTTGGTTTGCGTAGGTCGTACGTTTTGTAGAGTTGTCCTATACCCATCTGACAGTGGTTGCCTTCGTCTGATTGTGAGAACAGTTTCCAGCGCTCATTGCATTCTTTGTGAAGGATGAACTGTGCACTTCATAGGAGTGAAAGGGAGTAGTGGAGACTGGAGATATTTGTGTAGGAGTTTGGAAGGTGCTGTGCCCATTTAATCTCATTACTTGGAGCGTGTCAGCAGATTATACAGCCAGTGTTCCAGGTCCACAAAGAAATTCAGCTAATGTCTGAACTGATCAAATTCATATCGCCTCCTCAACGTTCAAAATGATAAAAAAAAAAAAAAAAAAAAATAATTACACTCAAGGCGCTGATAAGG
>BLSH010091563.1:862953-873986 GCA_018402905.1 Glandirana rugosa
CCCAAATGAAGGAGAAATTACCCATAAGAGGACTGTGGGGCTATCCTCGGGTGTACTGAGAACCCTGCTCTGAAAGACAGAGGACCGACCCCGTGGAGACTTGGGACCAACTCTGGTGGACAGAGAACTGTAGACCGACTCCGAGGAGACTCGGGACCCACTCTGGAGAACAGAGGTTATACCCTAGCCAAAGGTTTGATCCTCACGATTCGTTATGAGTCTGAACTCATATGTCCCTCACGTCTTAATAATCCGTTCAACATAAAAACTCCTTATTAAAATAATAACTTGTTGTTGGTACAAGAGTTACTAAGGTTTTGATATTAATGAGTTTTTGGAATCATTGAGAACATGGTTGTTGTTCAATAATAAAATTATTCCTCAAAAATACAACTTGCCTAATAATTCTGCACTCCCTGTATACTCAAGTCTGAGTATTGCTTAGCACTCCTAGTTTGGAAACCGATCCCATATTGGAGACAAGAGGTCTCACCCAGGGCTCAGAGGAGCCTCAGCCAGATGTCAAGAGACAGGTGGTCTCAACCAGGGTTCAGAGGTGCCCCAGCCAGGAGACAGAAAGTCTCGTCCCAAGAGTCATGTGGGCTCCTATCGGGGTGTCAGGAGAATACCCATTAAAGAGGAAGTAAACCCTGATGGGGGTCTACTTCCTCTGTTACCCTGGAATGTAAAAGCGTAATGGGCTAGTATGCGTCTCATATTGGCCTATTATGTGCCACTTACCTGCACTGGAAGCCCGCGATGTCCCCGCTCAGGGCCGCATCCATCTTCTGCCCCCTTTCCTTCCGGGGCCTCGATCTCCACCTCTGTGACTGGCTGGAGTCGCGTGACGCCACTCCCGCGTGCCAGTCATGGCACGATCACAGTCCAGGAACAGCACGGAGGCCGGTTCTTCACTGCGCATGTGCCCGGTGACGTAGGCACATTGCAGTACACTGCATATCTCCTGAACCGTGCAGGTTTGGGAGATATTCAAAGGAACCTACAGGTAAGCCTTATTATAGGCGTACCTGTAGGTTAAAGTGGTTGTCACAGGTTGACAACCACTTTAAGAGGCCAGGAGTGGCCGTGCAGCAGGGTGCTGCCATTAAAGGCTAAGCAAGCTAAGAGAACAATACATCCGAGCCCGATCTTGTTTCAGCAATGTGCCGTTTTGCAGCAGCTCTTCTCCTCTCTTTCTCATTGGCTCTTGCTGCGGTTAGTCAAATCCCATACAGGGCCGGCTCTACCACTAGGCTGAGTAGGCGGCCGCCTAGGGCGCACTTCCGCCCAGGGCGCCCAGCCCCTGTCCATATACTACCCCAACCTGTCTATATACTACCCCAGCCTGTCTATATACTACCCCAGCCTGTCTATGTACTACCCCAGCCTGTCTATATACTGCCCCAGCCTGTCTATATACTACCCCAGCCTGTCTATATACTACCCCAGCCTGTCCATGTACTACCCCAGCCTGTCCATGTACTACCCCAGCCTGTCCATGTACTACCCCAGCCTGTCCATGTACTACCCCATCCTGTCTATAAACTACACCAGCCTCTACCCCAGCCTGTCTATATACTACCCCAGCCTGTCCATATCCTACCCTAGCCTGTCTATATACCTGTGGGCCATGGCTGGCATGAGGAAGTGAGCTGGTGCCGCCATTATTTGTCTTTAGGCCAGGTCCAAAGGCACAGGCACGGCTAAAGATATAGGTAGAGAGGCCCTGCAAAAATCTCCACCTCTGCCACCTCCATCGTATACATGGACAGGACAAATTGGGTGGAGTCAGGGGAGGAGCCAAAGGGGGTGCAAAATTAGGTTTTGCCTAGGGTGTCAAAAATCCTTGCACCAGCCCTGATCCCATATCTGTGGATGCACATAGCCCACCTTGGGATGGAGTGTGCATGAGTGCCCACATAGCAAGCGGCTATGAGGAGGAGCCAAGATCATTGGCAGGGGACCCCAGAAGAGGAGGTTCTTGGCCACTCTGCGCAAAAGCATTTTACTTATGCTAGATATAAATTGACCTGGGTGGTTGCTATTTTTATTGTACGTCTGTACATGTCGTGTTTTTTTTTTTTTCCCTTAAAATTGTAAACTGGAGAATACCAACTTTTTTTTTTCTCCTTTCAATTTTTAGAAGTACTCAAATCAAACTGTTATGTATGTAACTCTGGCCATCTAACTGGTTTTACGGGAAGGTAAACTAATTAGACAAAAGGGGAACTGGAAGGTAATATAAACCGTTGTGCACAGACAGGCATTCTCTCCTTGCAGCAGGCTCTTGGAAACACAGCAGGGGCCATCTGGCTTAGATACCGGCTTGATTAAGTATACAAAGTCCGGTTTAACAGCTCAGCTGCTATCACCGTTGTCAAAGAGGTGCACTTAGATATTTCATATTATGCAGCAGTATTCCGCTTATCTGCTGTCCATGCAGGGGGTTTGTTTTGTCAGGGTTCTAGATTTCCATTGTTTTCATTGGAATCAATTAAATTGGAAGCGGATGTTTCACAATTTAGTGTTTCAGTTACTGTAACTTTAGCTCGTATCGCATTGTTCGCTGTTCAAGCCGGACAAACATGAAAAATTCAGGACAGCAGCTAAAGTGCTTGCTGTTCATGTTGGCATAGTAATACCGGGCATCGTACCCAATTAAAGTACTGTACATGGACTTCACTGGGCCAGCTTTGGATGGTTTCGCAGTCCTAGGTACAGAGTTGGGTAACCGTTGTATTAAATGTTTCTTGTCTGTGATAGATTAAAACTTCTTAGAGATGGTTTTCATTACTGGTTAGGGATCAATTTCCGTGCAGAAAGGTTGCCCGATTTTCCAGTTTAATAAAGGAATTCCACGTTTGACCCTTTGTGGGTTAGATTTTCAGCGACAGTCATGATTATGCTTCAAGAATTGACCAGATTTATGTAAGTTTTGGAAGCCAGGCAGACAAATCTACTTGCAAGCAAAACCCAAGAAAAATTGCCTTTCTACTGATGGAGAATAGGGATGTGCTTATTTATTTCAGGTACTTCTATAGTGCTGTCAATTTACACAGCGCTTTACATATATATTGTACATTCACATCAGTCCCTGCCCTTAAGGAGCTTACAATCTAAGGCCCCTAACTCACATTCTTACAATCTAAGGTCCCTAACTCACATTCATACAATCTAAGGTCCCTAACTCACATTCTTACAATCTAAGGTCCCTAACTCACATTCATACAATCTAAGGTCCCTAACTCACATTCATACAATCTAAGGTCCCTAACTCACATTCATACAATCTAAGGTCCCTAACTCACATTCTTACAATCTAAGGTCCCTAACTCACATTCATACATTCTAAGGTCCCTAACTCACATTCTTACAATCTAAGGTCCCTAACTCACATTCTTACAATCTAAGGCCCCTAACTCACATTCTTACATTCTAAGGTCCCTAACTCACATTCATACATTCTAAGGTCCCTAACTCACATTCATACAATCTAAGGTCCCTAACTCACATTCATACAATCTAAGGTCCCTAACTCACATTCATACATTCTAAGGTCCCTAACTCACATTCATACATTCTAAGGTCCCTAACTCACATTCATACATTCTAAGGTCCCTAACTCACATTCTTACATTCTAAGGTCCCTAACTCACATTCATACATTCTAAGGTCCCTAACTCACATTCATACATTCTAAGGCCCCTAACTCACATTCATACAATCTAAGGTCCCTAACTCACATTCTTACAATCTAAGGCCCCTAACTCACATTCTTACATTCTAAGGTCCCTAACTCACATTCATACATTCTAAGGTCCCTAACTCACATTCATACAGACACCTACTAGGGCCAATTCAGACAGGAGACAATTAGCCAATAACAACCTAATGCGCAAACACAATGCACTGCAGTATATATGCGTTGTAATGCACCACAGCACAAAGATATAAACTACCTTTGCATTGTGGTTCACTGCATTAACGTGGTAGTGAACTCTTTGTATTTAAAATCCGCTGACAGGCAAGGTTTTTATAACAGACGAGACCCTAGTGGTCCCCCCTGCCTGCCAGTGGGTATTGTGATCTGACCCACACATGCGCAGCTCAGATCACATTTAAGTCCTGATCTGTGCAACGAGACATCACCACAGCCCAGCTGTTCAAGCAGCCGAAGATCCGAAACCCGGAAGGAAGACTGGGCTAAGATGGCAGCGATGGGGAGCTGTTGCTGCGCTGGAGGGCTCCGTTAGCAGGTAAGTCTATCATAATGTGCTGGTATGCATACTAGCACATTATGACTTAAACCTGCAAGGGATCCAGCTTTTTTATTTTTGGAAATGAGTTGTTTGACCTTGGATATACTTTTGGCGCAACAGCTTCTGAGATTCTGGAAACCACTTTCTTTCCTTTTATTTTAGACACATTAAGAAATAACGATTGTGCATTTTCACTGGCTAAACATTTCAAGTTACTTAGGGTGGGCCATATTTTTTAGATGAAGTAAGCACCCATCTATAGGTGTGAGTATGTGAATGGTGCCTAAAATCTTAAATTGATATTAAAGACTTGTTTTTTGTTTAAAAATAACAAACATGTTATACTTACCTGCTCTGTGTAATGGTTTTGCACAGAGCAGCCCTTTTCCCCATTTTTCTCGGGTTCCTCGCCGGCATTCCTGGCTCTTCCCTCCTGCCGAGTTCCCCCACAGCAAGCAGCTTACCATGGGAGCACCTGAGCAGAGCCGCTGCTCTGTGTGTCCATTCAGACACCGAGCCGCAGCTCGGCCCCACCCCCTCTCTCTTCTCATTGGCTCACCTACTTTGACAGCAGCTAGAGCCAATGGCTGTGTCTCGGGAGTAGAGTCCCAGTAAGCCGAGGCTCTTGTGCAACATTGCTGGATCAACATGGGGCTGATTGACAGCAGCGTGAGCCAATGTCGCTGCTGCTGTGTCTCAGCCAATCAGGAGGGAGATTCCCGGACAGACTAGGCACTCATGGACATCGCTGAATTGAGATGGGGCTCAGGTAAGTATTAGAGGGGCTGATGGGGGCTGCTGCACACTGAAGGTTTGTATCCTAATGCAAAGAATGCTTCAAAATGAAAAAAAGAAAACATTCTGCCTCTAGAACCACTTTAAGCTGGCTATACATTAGATTTTTGAACAATTTCCAACATTTGATAACTAGACAGATGTTCAAAATTTTGTTTGCTTTTAACCACTTTAGCTCCAGGCCTTTTCTGGCATTTCTTAGAACCCCCAAACAATATATATATATTTTTAAAGCAGAGGCCCTAGAGAATAAATTGGTGGGTGTTGCAATTTTTTATGTCATACGGTATTTGCGCAGCAGATTTTCAAATGCAATAAAAAAAAAAAAAAAAATCACCTTTTGAATTTTAATGCAAGAAAAAAAAAAAAACAACACAATAGATAACCCAATTTTTTTCGTAAAATGTGAAAGGCGATGTTCCACCGAGTAAATAGATACCAAACGTGTCATGCTTTAAACTTGCGCACGTCCACGCAACAGCGACAAACAACGTAAATTTTACTATCCATAGACGAAGCTTTAAAAGCCTTTTCAGGTTACTACTTTAGATTTACACAGGCGGTTGGGTGTTAGAATTCCTGCCAATGATTTGACATTTGGGGTGATACCTCACATGTGTGGGACGATCGCTGTTTGCTTGCACGTGCGTTTGCCTTTGTGCACGAGCATGGGAGGACGGGGGCACTAATATATATTTTTTAAATTATTTATTTTTTATTTTTATGCTCTCTTTTTTTTTTTTCTTTGGGATATTGCTGTCAGAAGGAATATTATCAGGCACTCCTTATATGCCAGCTACTCTTTATGGAGAAATGTGGCCTCCTCTGCCCTTAAAATAATTTCATCACTCCAAGATTGGTGTGATCAAATGACTTTAATTTTTAAATATGGCGCCATTTGAAATTATGTAAGCTCATTGCTTCTGGGTTGCTATATCATAGAGGCGATTAAAGCCATTCCGGTCTTTGTTCGCCTCTATGATCAGCCGGTGGAAGCGCCAGCTGGTTGATTGGGTGTCCTGGTGGGATGGGACAGATTGATGGAGGGGGCATCCCCTCAGGGGGAGGTCCCCTCCTGCTGCTTGTAAAATCAATCCAGCAGCTAGGTAGCCACTAGGAGTGCTTTTACAAGACAGCTGACCGTCTGCTCTAAAAACGGTACTGGGATAATGCATAAGGTCTCTAAAATCTGGAAGGTGAACTTACAGTGGACTCCCTCCCCATTGCACCCGGTCCCACTGACCTGGAGTACAGTGATCACCCGCTCTGACACATCGTATAGCTGCTTTACTGGTCCAGGGAATTAAAATCCTCACAGCTTTCTCTCTTCTCCAGCACGGGCAGGACGGGCTACTGGGGTTCTGATTGGTCGGCGCCACCCAGGACGGGCTACTGGGGTTCTGATTGGTCGGCGCCACCCATGCGATGGCGCTGACCAATCAGAATCCCTCCTATACATACCTTTTACAAGGTACATTTAGGAGATTAAGCCGAGGGGAGTTCTAAGCTGCGTACCGGTAAAGCGGCTATATGATGTGTCAGAGCGGGTGATCGCCATACCCCAGGTCAGCTGGACTGGAGGGGCTCCAGTGTAAGTTCACCTTACAGATTTTTCTGCAGACATGAGCTTGCCCTTTAGGCTGCATTCACATCTCAGCGTATTGAATTGCAGGCTGATTTGACAGCGCCGATATGTGGATGGCAAAATGTGGGGCGCATATTTGAGATGCCATTCATTTCAATGACACCGCAAAATGTGGTGCAGGTATACCGCGATTGTTGGGTGATAAAGCGTGCTGCAATGGCGGCAACGCTCATCGCGGGACGCATGTCGCCCCAAAGTAGCTCCTGAACTATTTCTGGGTGTCATGCGTCCTGCGATACATGTTGCTGTGATTGCAGCACGCTTTATCGTCCGACAATCCTGCACCGCGTTTTGAGGTGTCATTCAAATGAATGGCATCTCAGATATGCGTCCCGCGTTTTGCCATTCACATATCAGCGCTGTCAAATCTCAGGCAGATTTGTGGCAAATCTGCCCGTGATTCAATACGCTGATATGTGAATGCAGCCTTAAAGTTTAGTGATGTACGGGTTTGTCACTAAACAAAAACAACATCTATAATCTTCCAACCTATGCATTTGAATTTTTCATCACTGTGTACCTTCATACTATACTATCTATATCTAAAGATGTATATAATGAAAATTGTTTGCACTACTGCCTATTCTGCATTTACCAATCCTTACATTTGGAAACTGCAGTCATTTTCTATTTTTATATATTTTTTTACTTTACTTTCATCTAGCGATCTGGTCACTAACGCTTCCTATCTTAGGCACTGTGGAAGGAGGAGCAATGTAGACATCTATGGACAGCAGCATTGGGGAGACAAATTGAAGCTGAACTCCAGCTTACACATATTAAAGTGGTCGTAAACCATGTTAAAAAAAAAAAAACACAAGCTGCTCCCCCTGCAGGCTCATATCATGATGTGCTAGTATGCATTGCATACTGTACTAGCACATTATGACAGACTTGCCTAAAAAAATAAGATCCCACCAGCAGAGCGCTGTCACCACTGACAGGGAATCCATCTTCACCCGATCTTCCAGCCGTTTGAATGGGCAAGCCGTGATGACATTGCGTGGGAGTCCAAGCCACGGCTCCGCTTTCTCAATGGACGGCATATCACCCATTGAGAGTGCTGTGCGTAAGTGCCGGTGGTATCACCGGCTGCTACACATGTAAATATCTCCTAAACCGTGCACATTTTGGAGATATTTACTGTACCTACAGGTAAACTATGTTATATGCTTGCCTGTAGGTACAACTGAAAAATTTAAGCAGTTATAACAGAAGGTTTTTCCTTCTGGGTTAAAGGCTTTACATAAATTAACCACTCCAACCCCGGAAGGTTTTACCCTCTTAATGGCCAGGCCATTTTTTTGCAATACAGCACTGCGTTATGTTGGCTGACAATTTTGCAGACATGCAATGTTGTACCCCATTAAAATTGATGTCCTTTTTCCCTCTATAGCTTTCTTTTGGTGGGATTTAATCACTTCTGCATTTATTTTTGCGCTATGAACAAAAAAAGACTGTCAATTTCGAAAAAAAAATATATATTTTTTTTTATTTTCTGCTATAAAACCTATTCAATAAAAAAAATTAATTGAATGTCTTCATCAATTTAGGCCAATATTTATTCCTCTACATATTTTTGGTAAGCCCCCCCCCCCCCCCACTAAGCGTATATTGATTGGTTTGCGCAAAAGTTATAGCGTCTGCAAACTAGGGGATAGGTTTATGGCATTTTTATTATTCTTTATTTTTTACTAGTAGTGGCAACGATCAGTGATTTTTAGTGGGACTGTGACATGGCAGCAGACAGATCGGACACCTAACTGACATTTTTGACACTTATTTGGGAACCAGTGACGACATTACAGTAATCAGTGCTAAAAATATGCACTTTTATTGTACTAATGACACGGGCAGGGAAGGGGTTAACATCTGGGGCGATCAAGGGGTTAACTGTGTTCTCTCTGTGTGTTTACTAACTGTATGGGGGATGGACTTACCAGGACAACACACAGATCTGTCTTGGTGCATAGCAGCAAGACAGGATCCGTGTGTCATCCCCTGTCAGAACGGAGACCTGCCTTGTTTACACAGGCAGATCCCTGTTCTGTTACTGCAGGGAATGGTCTTGGGCAGCCGGCAGACATATCCCGCTGGCCAATGGGGGCACGCAGGCTCCCACAAAAGTTAGTGCACGAATCGCCGGTACGGGTGGTCATCAAGTGGTTAATAAAATCTGATCATTGTGAGCACCCTTGTGAGTGTTAAAGCAAGACTAAACCCTCCTATCCTTTTCAGCCAAGGAAGCTGCCACCGTGGCCTATGTTTGATCTGCAACTGCACATCTGATCAGTTATGACCCCAGACATTTGATGGTTTGACAGTTTGGTTACGAGCACAACCCATGTGATAGTTATCCATTCCGGCATGCCGGTGTTCTGCCAAAACATCCAACTCGCGAAAATCTCCAACCACATCACCTCCAGTGACTCTCCATCAGCAGTAATTTGAGATTTTAACGAGTTACCTGTTTTCACAGAACACAGACAGCGTATATACTACGGTACACAATATAATGAGTAAACATTGTTAGTCTGCCCGCTAATAACCAACAACATGGCCGTCTACAAGACAGCAACAGCTTTTTTAAAACCTCCTTAGCCGGTATTCTGTCAAAACAACCAAAAATAACAGACTTACTGGCCGGATCACCAGATGAAAATAAAGAAATAAAAGAAAACGAATGCAGTCACCACTTCTAAGAATTGTTAAGCAGATATGTAACAAATTCTTGTTTTTAGGATTAATATCGCTTTAAAGCAAGCATTTTAATGATCTGAATTGATGTTCATACTTTTCGGGCCTTGCATCATCATGGTTGTAAACATGGCTGTTAGCCAGTGATGTACGGCATGTTTGTCTAAGTATGAAATTATTTCCAAGAATATGTATTTATTTACAGTACTTGGGCTTATTGAATTTGGGAAAAACTGCATGTTGAGCTTCTGCCAAGCTTTAATTTTAAGCTTATTCCTGTTCACAAAAATGTGAATGCAACCATTGCTTTTAACCCCCTAAGCCAGGGTTTCTTACCAGGGTTCCTCCAGAGGTTGCTTGGGGTTCCTTGAGCAATGGTCAATTTCTACCTCTCAGATAAATTCCCAATGACACCATTGATCTTTTTAGCTATCTGTAAGGGGGTAATTCTCCCCAATGACCACAAGTGTAAGGAGCATTCTTCCCATTGATCATCACACTAATGCATCATGAGTTGTAGAGTCTTAATTTTTAGCAGGGATTCCCTGAGACCGGAGAATTATTTCAAGGGTTCCTCTGTGTTGAAAAGGTTGAGAAAGGCTGCCCTAAGCCAACCACTATACTTGCTTTTGATAACCCCTTATAGACATTTTTGTTAATGGTTCCATTCATTGATTGCTTTGTGCCCTACGCTAGGCCTTTGGTAACGGCCTTCACTATCTTCCTGCTCCATTACCTTGCTGTACATCTGAACTCTTATCCAACCATATTGTCTGCTGAGGAAGTGACCATAGAACAGCTGAGATCAGCCCTTTGAACGAAGCATTAGAGGGGTAGATATCTGTATGGTCTTACCTACTAACATTTTGTAGAGTCCAGCTTTCACTTTTTAGCCTTGAACAGAAAAAAATGACATTTGGAATCTGCTTGGTATTCTTTGTCCACTTTCCCTTGAAATGAAAGCTTTCTAAACCCAAGAACAAAAACTTGCCAGTACATGTGGTAGCTGCATTCATTTTTTTACCTAGCTTTTTTTCTTTTATGTTCATCTAGTAGCTCTGCCAGTAACGCACATCCTGTGCTATGGTCAGTGGCGTAGCTGGGGGGGGTGGGCGGGGCAGTGGCGCAACATCTGGGGGTGGGTGCAACCCACACATCCTCTCCTCTGTCCATCTGGCTCCATCCTAACCTCAATCTGGCTGCTTCATGTCATTTCTGCTGAGATACTCCCAATAAGAAATCACATCTAGAAGGACACAGACCATGCAATTGTCCTCATTAGAGTCCTGCAGGTGCAGCAGCTGATTGATAATTATAAATCCACTCCCATTAGGTTCACTTTGCACATGGACACAGACAAACACACAGCTCTTTCTTTAGAATAACAAAAGGTAGGAATCTGCAAGTTTGTTAAAATCCTTGCAATGTACATTCATCACCCAGAGGGAAGGTTTTTTTCTCAACAAAGTGGAGTTACTCCTTAAGCATTGTTGGCGCAATATATATGCAGCACAATAAGTTGCAAACATTTCAGGATCAATAACGAAATGCTTTCAATGGTGTATTTCACCTCTTGCTTACCATGTAATGCAGTAAATGCAGCGGCAGGAAAAGTGGACCTTATTGCCCAACCTCTG
>BLSH010091563.1:873996-884352 GCA_018402905.1 Glandirana rugosa
CCCCCCCCCAGTGGCGCAACATCTGGGGGTGGGTGCAACCCACACATCCTCTCCTCTGTCCATCTGGCTCCATCCTAACCTCAATCTGGCTGCTTCATGTCATTTCTGCTGAGATACTCCCAATAAGAAATCACATCTAGAAGGACACAGACCATGCAATTGTCCTCATTAGAGTCCTGCAGGTGCAGCAGCTGATTGATAATTATAAATCCACTCCCATTAGGTTCACTTTGCACATGGACACAGACAAACACACAGCTCTTTCTTTAGAATAACAAAAGGTAGGAATCTGCAAGTTTGTTAAAATCCTTGCAATGTACATTCATCACCCAGAGGGAAGGTTTTTTTCTCAACAAAGTGGAGTTACTCCTTAAGCATTGTTGGCGCAATATATATGCAGCACAATAAGTTGCAAACATTTCAGGATCAATAACGAAATGCTTTCAATGGTGTATTTCACCTCTTGCTTACCATGTAATGCAGTAAATGCAGCGGCAGGAAAAGTGGACCTTATTGCCCAACCTCTGCATATATGTTGTCAGTGAGGTCTGAGGTTGTATGCTGAGAGCATGCTCACTGTGCGCTCCCAGCACAGTAACTGATCAGTCTCCAACAGGTCATGGTTAAGGCCTCTGATTGGGTGCCATTGAGGAGGACTCCCAATCAATTGACTGCTGTGAGAGCCAATCACAGCCATCATGTAATTGCCTCCCTGCATTAAAATCCATTAAAGTATATTGCGGTATACTGCTCAACTCTATGCAAACGTGTTTTCAGTTAAATGCAAAGAGCATGCAGCTCCAGCTCTCCATTCTCTGTAGTGCCTGTCACAGATATGGCAGAACAGAGAACTGATTGCTTCTAATTAACAAAGGGGCTTGCGCCCCTTTTGTTAGTAGCAACATCTGCTCTATTTTTTTATGTTTAGAAGAGGCTTGCACCACTCTTTTTTTAGTTCTTCTCATTGTCTCTCTACTCAAGTTTCAATCTACAACTGCTGTAATTTTCTGTAAAATCAGATGAAATACGGCAATCTGGAGGCGTTTTGTATGCTATTGGTGTACAGATCTTCCCCAGAATTGCCATTTCCTGATTGGCTCACTGTTTTTTTCCCTGAAGTCTGCACGAAGATAAAAGTCAAATAGTAGGCACCCCCTGCAATAGGAATTTCAGTGAACGTTTGGTGAAGGAATTAAATGCTTCTAAATAGATGCAGACCTTGCAGCTTTCTCATTAGAACACTTAGAGAGCTAATATTAATAAACCAGACCCTCCCATTCAGAATGGGCCTGCGACATGTCCGGTGAAACAGACTATTTCTTTAGAGCAAGACTTTAGAGTGTAATCTGTTGATCTGCCCATACAGGGCAAAGTAGTAGGCAGTGGCGGCCCGTCCATAAGGGCGCACGGGCGCCGCCCCCTCTCTCCTGCTACCCCCTCTATGCCATGGATAGATTCATGCATTGCATGAATCTATCCATGGCCGCCCGTGACCACCCCCCCATTCATGTGGTCGGCCCTTTTGAGGCGCCGGCCGCATGAATTGCCGCGGCGGGGTTACCATGAAGCATCTCATTAGAGCCGTAGGCTCTAATAGGCTTCATTAAAGTGGGGCTTGTGGCGCTGAGCGTGCCGCCACAAGCTCTTAGAAAGGCAAATGAGCGTTTGCCTTTCTAAGACGGAACTGCTCTCAGCCAATCAGGAAGCGCCGGCATGTTACCGGTTTCCTGATTGGCGGAAAAGACAGGCGATCCTATTGGACGTCTTTCTCGGAGAAGGAGGATGTTGCCGGAGCATGGACAGCACGCTCCCCGCTCGCTGGACTCTGCACGATGCTTACTCATAGACTGGGTAAGTGTGGGACTTTGTCTCGACTTATTGGGGCGGGGAGTCTGTCAGTGCCGCAAGCCCCGCGGCGGTTGGGGGGGGGGAGATGGTCGCAATGTACAACACCTGTGCTGTGTTACTGGCTGCAATGTACCCCACCTGTGTTACTGGCTGCAATGTACCCCGCCTGTGTTACTGGCTGCAATGTACCCCACCTGTGTTACTGGTTGCAATGTACCCCACCTGTGTTACTGGCTGCAATGTACACCACCTGTGTTACTGGCTGCAATGTACCCCACCTGTGTTACTGGCTGCAATGTACCCACACCTGTGTTACTGGCTGCAATGTACCCACACCTGTGTTACTGGCTGCAATGTACCCACACCTGTGTTACTGGCTGCAATGTACCCCACCTGTGTTACTGGCTGCAATGTACCCACACCTGTGTTACTGGCTGCAATGTACCCACACCTGTGTTACTGGCTGCAATGTACCCACACCTGTGTTACTGGCTGCAATTTACCCCACCTGTGTTACTGCCTGATTTACACCCCACCTGTGATGCTGAGCTGTATACTGTGTCCTGTGATGCTGAGCTGTATACTGTGTCCTGTGATGCTGAGCTGTATACTGTGTCCTGTGATGCTGAGCTGTATACTGTGCCCTGTGATGCTGAGCTGTATACTTCTGACACAATATGTGGAATACAGGGGACAGAGTGGGTGGATTCTATAAGGGGTGGGGCTTATGAGAAGTAGCTCCTCCCCATCCTAAAACTTCACCAGCTGCCACTGGTAGTAGGTACGCTTTTATGCCCTTGCCAGCATTGCATACATACCTTTTTCTTTTCTTCCCCTGCTGTTTCAGCATATAATTACAAAACAGCCCAGTGTAAGCGCAGTTTCACTCCATACCTTGTATTTTGCTCACTTTTAGGAGGGTACATGCAGAAAATAAATGCCCTCCTCCCTGAATGGCTACAGCTGGGGGTGGCATTAAATTAAATAAGCAATTACAGGTTTCTTTTTAAAGCAGTTGTAAAGACCCAGTTTTTTTAATTTTTAATAACAAACCTGTTATACTAAATTGCACAGAGCGGCACCAAGCCTCTTCTTTTGGGGTCCCCTACCAGTGCTCTAGGCTCCTTTTCTTCTCTGCATTCCCCCATAGGAAGCTGCTTTTTATGGCTCGCTCACAAGCCGTGCTGTTTGTGTCCATTGACACACAGAGCGCAGCTTGGCCCCTCCTTTGCTGCCTTTTCAAAGGATTTAAAGCCTGTGAGAACGGGGAGAAGGGAGAGAGGTGCTTCAGATGGACACACTGCTGGATTGTATGAGGACTCGGGTAAGTATTTTGGGGAGCAAAGGAGCGATGCTGATCTTGTGAAATTTTTTACCTTAATGCAGGGAATATATTAAGGTAGAAAATGTCTAGCCTTTAGAACCACTTTAATATGACCTCTAATCCCAGACACTTAAAGTGGAATTACATGCAAAACTACTCTTAAAAATGCTCCCTACCCCATCCTAACCCTTATTATAACTTGTGCGGCAAAGATCTGTATACTTACCTGTTTTCAAGCAACTCCTGTCTGCTCATGTGATCTCCCCTGTGCCAACCAGTGCTGGCTGCAGTGGATAGGAAAGAGTGATCAGCAATGGCTGATAATGCCGGGAGTGGTGACATCCTCCCTAGACTTAATGTAACCCATCCATTGTCGGTGCTCCTTCCTCTCCCCTGCAACTGCATCTTGCTGACAGTGGGGAGCCAGATGACATGACCAGGCCAGAGCGGGCCGAAAATAGGTTCGTATACAGATCTTTCTCACACAGGTTAGTCAGAGTAGGTGTTAGGAGTTGGAAGGGAGCATTTGTGAGAGTTAGGTTTTGACCAGAATTCTTCCCTAACCTGAAAGTGCACAGTAACTAACGTTAAATGATGGGATGCATAATTATAATTATTTCATCATTCTGTTATTTCTGATTCCTGAGATATCATAGTGCCCCCCTTACATCAGTATGGCCTTAGAATACCAAGGGACTTCTGTGCTTACACAGTGCAGTAGTTGCTATCAGGACAGCTGGTATTTTATTTGGTAATGATTCCAGTGATGTCATAGTGTTCCTTTTCTTACCCTTTTGATTCTTCATTTACTTCTGTGCTGACATGATACAGTGATTGTCATCAGGGCTGCTGGTCTTTGATTTGGTAGACCACACAGAAAGTTGTCCGCATAAAACAATCACATCTGTGTGGTCCTTGTCTTTCCATGAAGGATATTCATTTAAGTGAAATGAGTCCTTTGTATTCTACTAAGAAAAAAGAAATGCTCTAACAAGTTTTTCATGTTGAGGGTTGATTAAATTAAATTGCTGCATTCCTGGAAGGTAGCTTAGTCATGAAATAGAATGAAATGAATAGAGTAGCTTGTGTCTGAAACCCAGTACACATGGCTCATACAGCCAGTCATTTAAAGTGGTTGTAAAGGCAGAAGGGTTTACTACCACTATGCATTAAGATAAAAAGCCTTCTGTGTGCAGCAGCCCCCCTAACACCTACCTGAGCCCCATCTCTGTCCAGAAATGTCCATGAGAGTCTCAGTCATCTGAGATTCTCCCTCCTGATTGGCTGAGACACAGCAGCGGATCCATTGGCTTTTGCTGCTGGCAATCAAAGTCAGCTAGCCAATCAAGGAAGGACCGGGTCACGGTTCCATGTCTGTATGAACACAGGGAGCTGTGACTTGGCTCGGGTGCCCCCATAGCAAGCTGCTTGCTGTGGGGGCACTGAACAGGAGGGAGGGGCAAGGATCACAGAAGAGGGACCTGAGAAGAGGAGGATCCGGGCTGCTCTGCGCAAATCCACTGCAACAGAGCAGGTAAGTATAACATGTTTGTTATTTTTATAGGGAAAAAAACAAGACTTTACAATCACTTTAAAGCAACCCGGTAGTGAGCATAAGGAAATTAAAGTAATGGGTGAAGCTGCACAGAAGGGACTGGTCCACCTCCATCTCAGTGAAAAGGTATGGGACATGTAGGTGCATTCCCTAATGCCTCCCACTGCACTGCTCAATGCTTAAGTGATCGATTGCCAAGTTCAAACACTGTCACGTGAGAGGTTCCCCAAGTTCTATGCAATGAATGACTTTTGGAAAGTCTGTATCTGCACAGGTATAAAGAAAAAATAAGGGGTTAAATGGGCCCCCCCCCATGCCATAAATACATACCTGAATCCTTTCTCGATCCAGCAATGTGCCCATCTGCAGCTGCTCTCTCCCCTTCTCACAGGACACACAGGCAGCAGCAGGACTGGTAAGCTATGCAAGCAAACGGCAATCTGCGTGCTATGAGTTATTGCACTCTGTACTTCACCATTGTCCTTTGCACACTGAATAGGCTCTTGGTTATCTCGCAGGAAAGGGCCAAGTATTTGGTAAAATATTTGCACTGGTAAAAGAACAAGACTGACAGATTAAACTGATTAATGTGAGAAAGGCCCATTGGTGCTTGTGAAACTGACCATTGAGTACACAAGGTCCATCTCCTCCTCCAAGATCATGCCTTTATCTTCTCCCAGAATTCTGCTGTCAGACTCCTTGAGTTGTGATCATCCATTCACATTGCCATGGCTTAGGTTTTATCCTAATGTCAAATGATAGGTGTGACCTTGTGTGGGATTGGGCATGAGTACTGACAAGACAGGCTTGCAGAATGTGATGGAATGTAAATTCACTGGTTATACACAGGAATGATAAAAAACATCACTCCCTCCCTTCTCTGCCTTTTTTTTCTTCCTCTTACCTGTTGTGCAGGGCTGTTCGCAATTCATATACTCCCCAGCTAATCCAGCGTTGTTATGCTCAGGCGCCGCAGCCTGGGTCCCACACCGCCATCTTCGCCACTGATGTCATTTGGCGCTTGGCTGTCTCCTCCAGGTTGTTGCAGAAAGCCCTCAATAACATGCTGCCAGGAGACTGTAGGACACCTAGGTGACAATTGTCACAAGGGGACAGGATGTAGTAAAAAAAATTGTGAACAAAAACAGCCTTTTCCTATTGCTGAGGATGGGGAGATTGTAGGGACTAAAACTCCCTTTTGGGAAGGAAGATCTACTTTAAGCATAGGTCTTCTTTAACCACTTAGGGACCGGAAGGATTTCCCACTGTAGGACCAGAGCACTTTTTGTGATTCGGCACGGCATCGCTTTAACTGAAAATTGCGCGGTCGTACGACGTTGTGCCCAACCAAAATTGGCGCCCTTTTTTTCCCCACAAATAGAGCTTTCTTTGGGTGGTATTTGATCCCCTCTGCGTCACTTCTGATCACCGCTATAAACAAACAAAGAGCGTCAATTTTGAAAAAAAAAAAATGTACTTTTTGCTATAATACATATCCACAAAAAAATATGAAAAAAATAATTTCTTCATCAGTTTTGGCCGATATATACTCTTCCTCATATTTGTGCAAAAGTTGCCACGTTTACAAACTATGAGTATTCATTTATGGCGTTTTTTCCTTTTTTTTTTTTATTCTAGTAATGGCGGCGATCTGCGATTTTATCGGGACTGTGATATTGCAGCGGACATGTCAGACATTTTTGACACTTTTCTGGGACCATTGACATTTATACAGCAATCAGAAATTTAAATAGCCACTGATTACTGTATAAATGTCATTGACAGGGAAGGGGTTGACCTGCAGGGGGCGATCTAGGGGTTAACAGTGTTCCCTAGGCATGTTCTAACTGTGAGGGGGCTGGGCTGCCAGGGGCATAAGAGATCTAACTGATCCCAGTGACAGGGATCAGTAGATCTCTTACATGCCGCCTGACAGAGAGGGGAACCACCGTGTTTACATCGGCGGTTCCCCGTTTTTCTTCTGTGCCAGGCGATCGCGGGTAGCCAGCGGACATCGAGTCCGCCCGACCCGCGGCCATACTGCTGGAGAGTGCGGCGGGCACGAGAGCACGCTCCCACCTGCTAGCCGCACACGCGAGCTGCTGTTTATAGACGGCGATTTGCGCTATCCAGACGCTCTCCAGCAGTAAATGTACGCGAGCCGGTCCGGAACCTGATAACTCACTGTTATTTCCTAATAAACAGAAGGATGGCATTAAAGTGATACTAAACACACACTCTTTAATTTACATTGTTCCTTCTATTTCTCTATGTGGATAATGGCACTGTAATTATTTTAATTAAAATGTAAAAAAAAAAAATTGAAGTATCTTTTTCCTAATCGATATACAGCTATCACATGACCCAGTTCTTTCCCAGCCTGTCTGCAGGGAAATCTAAGCAGGAGGACCTTCTAGTCCTCTGCTGCTGTTCACATGTTCAAAATAAAAAAACAGCCCGTGGAATACAGAGTAAAAATAAATAAATAGTATCAATAAGCTGTTTTAGGCTGTCATACAAATATATATTTGAAATTAAATCTTCCTGTGGGCGAATATCTGCCAGCTACAGACTGTGTCACGCCCCTCTAGCCTGTGTCTTAGAACAGTGGTCAACAAACTGTGGCCTGCTTGCCCAATGCAGCCTTTTGCCTGCCTTTATTTTACCCTTGGGGCACTGTTCCTCCAACTGATACAAGGCACTTTTCCTCCCACTGACACCAATGATGGGGCACTTTTCCTCCCACTGACACCAATGATGGGGCACTATTCCTCCCACTGACACCAATGATGGGGCACTATTCCTCCCACTGACACCAATGATTGGGCACCTCTCCTCCCACTGACACAGACGATGGGACACTTTTCCTCCCACTGACACCAACGATGGGACACTTTTCCTCCCACTGGTACCAACTGACACCAACGATGGGGCACTTTTCCTCCTACTGACACCAACGATGGGGCACTTTTCCTCCCTCTGACACCAACTATGGGATTCTTTTCATCCCACTAACACCGATGCAACACTTTTCCTCCCGCTGACACCAATGATGGGATACTTTTCCTCCCACTGATTTTAATGATGGCCACTATTCCTTCTTCCACTGACCACAGGTGCTATGTACATTTCTTACTCCCCACTGACAACCAAGGCTGTATATTGCTACACCAGGGCATTTTCTAATCTCACTGGCCAGAGTCAGGTCCCCCTAAAGTCTGAAGAACCGTAATCTGGCGCTTTGTTTTGACATTTTGGAGACCCCTGTACTAGAATAAGAGGGAGGTGATTAATCTACATTAATCTACATGTAATATCCCACCCCCATCATGTTTAGCTGGTTAGTGGACATGGAGGAGGGAGGGAGTGGGCTGTTATTTACCACTCTGTACTCACACGGGCTCCTCAGATGTGATAGGGAGGAAATGTTCAGCATAGAAACTCACTGAAAACTGAGCATGTGCAGAGCTGCCAACACTGCTCTACAAAATCCCTAGGTGAATTGGGGACATGGACAGAAGGTGGAGCTAGAGAGCAGCAGAATCAACCAGTTTTTTTGCAGAATCTAGAAAACAAATCTCATAGTGATTGTGTGTGTGTGAGCAGCATGCAATACATCATTTATTGATAGTTTTTATGATGTGGGTTTAATATTTTTGCTTTTGCCTGTTCTTCAAGTGTCAATGGTGCTTGATATTTGGTAATAAAGGTTGCAATTTAAATATTAAAAAATCACAATGCATGTCAAGTTTGACATTTCTCAGTTGATAGTTATTCCTTTGAGAGTGCTAGGTGCAGTACAATAATTACAGGTGTCCATTGCCTATAATCTCTATAAGCCTCATGCATTAAGATTCTGGATTCCTGGAAGTGAAGTAAAGGGGATTTTCCCTTGTGAGAACCTACATCAGCGTTATTTCTCTGCACATCGCAATCCTACTACTCTATCATAAAACCTTGTTCCTTTCTGTAGGTGACTCAACAGGAAGAAATTATATATTTTTTTACCACCTGGAATATGCACACTTTGGCAGATGAAAGGCACCACAAGGCATTTATATTTATCATTGACCTTTCTAATCTGCCTTTGGAGCTCATCAAATAGCTGGTACTTTTCACTATACTCTTGTTTATGATAGCACCGGTACCATTCATGGATATAGGGGTCTGAGACTCTGGACGCAGCACCCTGTTGGTGCAGGTATTCTGCTGTTTACATTGCACAGGCTCAGCCGCAGGAGCCCTGATTGTAGAAACTGCTATCGGGCAAAGTAAAAAACCGTTGCCTGGTCTGATGAGTCTCGATTTCAGCTGTGACATTCAGATGGTAGGGTCAGAATTTGGCATAAACAAGAAAGCATGGATCCATCCTGCCTTGTATGAACGGCTCAGGCTGGTGGTGGTGTAATGGTGTGGGGGATATTTCCTTGGCACATGGCCTACCTGAGTATTGTTGCTGACCATGCCCATCCCTTTGATTACAGTGTACCCACCTTCTGATGGCTCTTCCAGCAGCATAATGTACTGTGTCACAAAGCTCAAATCATCTCACCACTGGTTCCTTGTGTTGTACAGGCGGTCCCCGACTTACAAACGACTCCTACTTACAAACGGAGGGAGACAACAGGAAGTGAGAGGAAATCTCCCCCTAGGAAGGGAAATTTACTCCTGTAAGAGTTATCATGGGAAAAAGATGTCTTCACTGAAGCTTTATCACCAATCCTCATTTCCTGAACAACCCAAAATTTTCAAAATCCAATTGTCACAGGGGCAGAAAGTGAGGCGAGGCACAGACAGCAAAACAAATGTTACAGGGGTGTTAACCCTTCCCTATACTATGCTTAAAAATTATTTTTTTTGGCAGGAGTTACACCTACAAAATGTTCCGACTTACATACAAATTCAGCTTTAGCCCTGGTTCAGATATGCGCGATGCGGGAACCAGCGCGATTACAGAGCCGGTTCCCGCATCACATCACTCCCGCAGGCAGTTCACACTGCTTTCTGCGAACCTCTGTGGGTGTCATTACAAAGTTAATGCCATCCCAGTTTTATGTGAACTGGCACATGAATCGTCTGATCGCACGTACCGTTTTTTTTTTTTTTTTGCGAATCTACTGCGAGTTCAGCCATACAAGTGTTTGGCTGAACTCGCACTGCTCAGAGATCGCATGTGTGATCACATGCGATCTCTGAGATTGCAGATATCTGAACCAGGGATGAAGGTACAGAAAAAAACCCTGCGTTCTGCTTTCATTTCTCTGCCTCCCCCTTCTAGCCTTTGATTCATGTGCAGTGTCATATACACCGGTGCAGCATGATTTCTGATATATCACGTGACCAATGCAGCACAACTCAAGATTCACCTCTGATTGGCATAGGGCCTTTTTCCAGAGCTGCAATAAGCATTATCTAACAGATAGGAGGAAGGATTTTTTTGCTCCAGAACATTAGGTGTTCTCAACTAGGATTCCATAGAACCCTAGGGTTCCTCCAGAGGTTGTTTGGGATTCCCTGAGCTGTAGCTGATTTGACCTCCTATTTGGCAGTGCCTGCATAGTTCCAGGGCCAAGATCACTTGGCAGAGCCAGCAACAGGATTAGGAGGTGGGGGGGGGGGGGGGGGGGCA
>BLSH010091563.1:892968-910150 GCA_018402905.1 Glandirana rugosa
CAACCCTACCTGCAAAACTCCCACCTCAAAATGTGCATCCCAACCCCTTACCCTCAAAACGTCCATCCCAACGTGCGTCCCAACCCCTTACCCTCAAAACGTCTATCTCAATGTGCATTCCAACCCCTTACCCTCAAAATGTCCATCCCAATGTGCATTCCAAACCCTTACCCTCAAAATGTCTATCCCAATGTGCATCCCAACCCCATACCCTCAAAACATCCATCTCAATGTGCATCCCAACCCCATACCCTCAAAACATCCATCTCAATGTGCATTCCAACCCCTTACCCTCAAAACATGCATCCCAAACCCTTCCCCTCAAAATGTCCATCCCAATGTGCATCCCAAACCCTCACCCTCAAAATGTCCATCCCAACCCCTCACCCTCAAAACGTCCTCCACCAACCTGAATCACAGGGTTCTTCCCCCTGTAGCATTCTGTTTTCTGTTGATGGATAGAAAGGGATCTTTGAATAGAAAGACCATCTTCCACCATGTCAGAGGGACAGAGAAGAACACAATTGTGGTGAAATCCCCTGCACTTGAATCCAGTCCATTGTCTACTTTCTCCTGCCCCATAACAGAATGTCTGACCCGCCATACAGACCTGGGGCTGGGGGAGCAGCCTGTACATTGCACCCACAATGCACTGATGGCGACTGCAATATTCTGAAGGCTTCAATGCAAAAAAAAAAAAAATCAATAAATGCACAATTTTTATTTTATTAAAATGGTTGTATTTATTACATTTTTGGAAAAGAAGGACTATGTCTTTAAAAGGCATACATTTTGTTGGCAACTTAAAGTGTCTCGTATGAACCACCATTTTACAGAATGAATTGCAATTTTCGCGAGAGAGTCTAGGAATTGAAGTCACAAAACTGTTATGGTTGCTTGACTTGCATTTTGACCCTGAATTCTTTGTTATTTTAAATGTGGAGCTGACATTTTCCCTCTCTGTGGAGATATGGCCAACAACCCTCTGTAGGTTTAGCCTTGTTTGGTTATTTTCTTCTGCTTTTCATACCTGTGTGCTATTTCGTGTAGATCAGGCAGGGGTCAGAAAAAAAAAAGCACCATCTGACATACAAAGTGTATTTTACTTTTAAATTGTGCAGAGACCTCTATCTATTCATAAGGAAAAAGTCACCCTCAGGGATGCATTAGTTTTTAATAAATGAATTGCCTCCATATGAATGATTATTGCTTTAGACAAGGGTTTCTCAACAATTTTTCATATCCATGATTATATGCCAACATTCCTTGAACTAATATAGACCAGATTCAGCATGGGGACATTTTTTACTCAACAAAGTTGTGAAAGCATGGTAATATTTTAACCACTTGAGTTCCCACACCTTTATACCCGTTCTGGATCCAAGTTTTTCGCAAAACAGAGTGTTTGGTTTTTATTTTTTTTATCTATGGCCCCATAGATTTAGCAAAACCTCTATCACTTATGATGCCTTATATACTTATGTAATAAGTGTTACATATAACATACATCAGAAACTTATTTTCTAGATTTACCAGTGTTGGTTCTTGTTGATAAAAAGCACAAAGATTAGTCTGTAAGTTATCCAGTTTTAAATACAAAACAGTGGCGGTTTGTGCATTAAGGGTGCACAGGCTCCCCCATCCATGTGCCCGGCCCCTTTCAGGACTCCGGGTGCATGGATTCCTATGGCGGGGGAGTTTTTTTTTTTTTTTTGAAGCACCTGATTAAAGCCAGAGGCTCTACTACAGTGGTTCTCAACTCCGGTCCTCGGGACCCACTAACAGGCCAGGTTTGCAAGATAACTGAAATACATCACAGGTGATATCATTTGCTACTCAGTGATTGCAGTATTCTAGTCTTCATCTCCCCAAGGTAATACTTAAAATCTGGCCTGTTAGTGGGTCCCTAGGACAGGAGTTGAGAACCTCTTCTCTAGTAGGCTTCAAAAAAGGGTGGGCTCGGGGCGCCCCAATCCCACCCAATTGTGTGACCATAGCTAATTCATTTTTGCTATTTTCACACTAAAGTTCCTTTAGTCCAATCAGGAGGCAGGTCGATCCTACTGGATGCCTGGCGCTTAGGAAGACAAGACAAGACACGTGCTGGAGAGCCACGCTTTGGAGCGACACCTATGCCACCGCTGCTGCCTGCACACGAGACACAGGACTTGGAGAAGACTGCCCCCCCTCCACCGGAGACACCACCACAGCCCGCTACGTGCCGGACTAGTTCCTTTACCAATTCTATATCTATTTTTTTTCAAAGAGAGAAAACCAAATTTAGTTTTGGGGATGCGGCAATATATTCGATTTTGTAGATTGCTATTTACAAATGAAATTTAGGCCTTATAAAATCATCTTCTGTACCTTTTTTATACAGCCATATCAAAAATACTAGAATATATATAAATATATATATATATATAGGGAAAAAGTGAACAATAAAAACAGGGAAGCGTTACCTGTTATTAAATGTTCTCAAAGTGATTGTATAGGCAGTTTTTTTATCTTAATGCATTTTATGCATTAAAGGAGAAGTGCAGCCAAAGCTCGTTTGACTGTACTTCTCTTATGGATCACAAGAGTGCAGCTCATTTTGCACTCCTGTGTCCTATTTTCAGCAGAGAGTGAGCTAAAGTCTGTTCTCTGCAGACATCGCAGAGTCAGTCCAGGATCCGCGTCATCATGACCACAGAGTAGGGTTCCGCCCAGATCTCTGGACTGACACCCGGTTCAGGCTCTCGGTGTGCCGCTGAGAGCCTGAGCCGGGCGCTCCCGCCCCCTCCACAGCTCAGAACCGAGTGATCGTGGTGTTCGATTGCTCAGTTCTCAGTGTAGAGGCTCCAGGGGACAGGTACAACATCAGATCGATACTGCAACCACCTTAAGTAAGTATGAATAGTAAAAAAAAAAAAAATACACCCATACTTTTCTTTTACGATAAAGTCTTCTGTGTGCAGCAGCCCCCTCAGCCCCCCTTATACTTCCCTGAGCCCACTCTAGATCCATTAATGTTGCACAAGACACTCGGCTGGCCGGGACTCCCCTCTTCATTGGCTGAGACAGCAGCGCAGCGCCATTGGCTCTCGCTGCTGTCATTCAAAGTCAGTCAGCCAGTGAGAGAGAGGGGGCAGGGCCGGGCCACGGCTCTCTGAATGGATACAGGGAGCTGTGGCTTGGCTCGGGTGCCCCCCTAGCAAGTTGCTTGCTGTGGGGGCACTCAACAGGTGGGAAGGGTCAGGAGTGCCAGTGAGAGACTCGAGAAGAGGAGGATCTGAGCTGCTCTGTGCAAAACTACTTCACAGAATAGGTAAGTATAACATGTTTGTTATTTTTAAATAAAAAAAAAAAAATATGATTTTACAAAAAATGTACTCCCGCTGCAGTCAAACTCAGTGAACCAATGGGGAGAGAGAGTGGGTGGGCTGAGCCGAGGCTTCGTGTCTGAATGGACACAGAGCAACGGCTCAGCTCGGGTGCCCTCATAGCAAGCTGCTTGCTGTTGGGGCCCTTGTCAAGAGAAGAGGAGGATCTGAGCTACTCTGTGCAAAACCATTTCACAGAGCAGGCATTCGGCAGGAGGGAGGGGCCAAGAGCGCTGGCGAGGGACCGGGAAGAGGAGGATCAGGGCAAGTAAGGTAAGTATGATGTTTGTTCTATTTAAACAAAAATAAAAAACAGACTTTAGTATCACTTGAATGCATAGAGTGCATTAGGGTAAAAAAACCTTTACAACCACTTTAACAACTTGTGCTGGCAGTGTCAATAGAGGTCATGTTGGTGATGCCAGGGTGTAGTTGAAGTGAATTTTTGAGCTGTGCCAGAGAATAGAGGTATAATGACCAGTGGTTTATAGAAAAAGACACATTGATGGTACTCTGTAGGTTTAAGGTTTTGACTGGCCATTTGTCACTTTGGAAAAAGGGTGTACGTATACAGTATAGTGCATGGTAGTGGCAGCCCGTGCATTGTGGGCGCACTGGCACCGCCCTCCATTAATGCCACCGCTCGCCCACTATCCATGCACCTGGCCCCTTTAATGATGCCGGGCACATGAATTTCAATTGCGGGGATGTGTCTTTTGAAGCACCGTTTAGAGCCAGAGGCTCTAATAGGCTTCAAAAGAGGGTGGGTTCGGGGCACAGAGAGTGCGCCCCAATCCCACCCAATTATGTGACGATAGCGAATTAATTTTCACTATCCTCACACTAAAATTCCTCCCTGCCAATGAGAAGGCAGGTCGTGAGACATGTTTCCCAATTGGCTAAAGCGCCAGGCGATCCTATTGGATGCCTAGCGCTTTGGGAGAAAGCTTGAGGAGCGAACACCGAAGCCTGCCTCTTCCCGCACACGGAGAGGACATCACAGCCCTGCACACAGCCCACTTGAGAGGAGCAGGAGAGCCCTGCCATTCTGCAGGAAGCCGCCTCTTCCCGCACACGAAGAGAACACCACAGCCCAACACACAGTCCACTGGAGGAGAGGAGAAGGAGAGCCCCGTCACACCAGCGGGTAAGTGCCTGCTGGACCGGGTGCCAGGGGGGGAGGTTTATGGGTTGGGTTGTCTTTCTGTGCCGGACTGGACCGGCCGGGGAGGTGCTGTTACATGTTTGCCGCCCACCCCAAGAGAAGAGCCCACCAGCCGCCACTGGAGCATGAGGGCCCCTTCCACACGGGACAAGCTCCATTGGAGCCCCCTGCTTAGTAGAGAATCTGTCTGCTGATCCCTGCTGAACAGACGGATGCCTGGTCCATGTCTGCTCCGCTTATACAGAGCAGACACAGACACAGCCCACTCTCGTCTATGGGCAATCGGATGTAAACTGATCACCTGTCCATTTACACCCTATCGTCATCAATCCACCAGACAGATAAAGAATGGATCCAGGGCAGGAGGCTCTCTGGGGCATAACCTGGTCCCAACCTCTGTATCTCTCTGCTGGGACCTGTAGACTGCCTGGTTGGGGCTGTTCTATTGGAGATGACATTTTTGGTAGCTATAAATCATGTAATTCTGTGGCTATTAAAATGCTCACACGTAATTCTTCATACCCCTAGCTGATAAATACTGTCTTTTTTTCCTTTGCCCAATGTAGAACGAATACTTTGACCATCCCAATGAATACAAATTGTTTCTAGATACAGCATCAAGAAGCCAGTTAAATAAACATTACTTATTTAGCTGAAAACTATCTTTGATATGTTAAGTATTTTAGGGAGTATTTCTCTAACTTGATCTAAGAAAGTCTGTTTTCTGGAAATAACACGTTAAAGTTCTTGTCACTTTTCAGGGATTCAGTCCATAATTAAATGGCTCAGTATGGGGCTATTGATCCCGTAACCTTGTGTGTCATGGGGGATTTTTAAGAGGTGGAATGCCGAGGATTGGAATGCTGGTGTGCTTTGCAGTTTGTTCACCGGAGCAGAACAAAGCTAATAAGATATTTTAGTCACTGCAGACTTTCCTTCATTAACATATAGTGGACAAATGTCTTTGTAGCATGTTAAGAACACATTAGATACAGTTTTCTAAACATGGTTGTGGAGCGTTTCTTGTAGGGTTCCATTTAAAACTTGCTGATTTTTTATACGTATCTTTTACATTTTTAAGTTATTTTATGTAAATTGTAAAGAAATGATTTTAAAATGAGAACAGAGTTGTCAGTTTGTTAAAGGAAGTAACAATATGATGGAGCTATTGGCAGGATAAACGGGTAATAAAACTGTGACCCAGGAAGAAGAAACACTGCTGTTAAGAGACCGTATACACTAATCACAGGTATCTTCCCATTAGGGCCGGTTCACATAAAGGCGATCCGACTTCAGGGGCGACTTTGCTAGGTGATTTGAATGCGACTTTGGGCGACTTACAACACAACTTAAAGGGACCTCCATGCTAGGCAACTTTGCCTGTGGCCAATCAGAGAAGGGAGGTAGGGGGTTGCCCGGTAATTTGTGGGGAGTACCTTGGTAAATTCTTTTCTTTTTCCCGTAAAGTCGCTTCACTATAGATGGGGATCCGACTCGGAGGCGACTTCCTTTGAATTCTATGGGCACAAGTCGGATAGAAGTCACCTTGAAGTAGCACAGGAACATTAAGATGGCTCTTATTCTTTTCAACGGGATTTCTGATGGGTCAACACAAGTCGGAGTGCAAGTCGCCTATGTGTGAACCGACCCTAAGACGTGCATTAAATGTATTTTATGCATACCTTTTACCTCTAAAAGCCTCCACTGTGTAGACATCCAAGAGTGCTAAGACTGAACTAAGTGGTTAGCACCTCTGCCTAGCAGCACTAGGGTTCTTGGTTCGAATCCCAAAGCCTGGAGTTTGCATGTCATCCCTGTGTTTGCGTGGGTTTCCTCCAACACTCCAAAGACATGCTGGTAGGTTAACTGGCTCCTGTCTAAATTGGCCCTAGTATGTGTATGTATGAATGTGAGTTAGAGACCTTAGATTGTAAGCTCCTTGAGAGTAGGGACTGATGTGAATGTACAATGTATATGTAAAGCACTGTGTAAATTGACGGCGCTATACAAGTACCTTTTAATAAATAATAATAATAAGAAAAAAAATGCCGCCATCTTGGCAGTAGTGTCAGTAGCCCCAGCAGATTCAGAGCTGTCACTTAAGTTACACCCTATGGTATTTCCCTTCTCCAGCAGCTACATAAAAGGTTCAGTAGGGAGAGAGGAGTGGAGGAGCTGGGTCAGCAATGAAAGTATTAGGATCCTCCCAGAAGAGGGGAGGGCTATGACATGTCTGAGCCTGCTAGGGTGCCCCTATAGCAAACTTCTTGCTATGGGGGCACTGGCAGGAGGGAGGGGTTTGGAGCTCCGTCAGGGGACCTGAGAAGAGATGGATCTGGGCAAAACTTCTTCACAGAGCAGGAAAGTATAAAATGTTTATTTAAAAAAAAATAATATCCAAACCTTTAATGTCACTTTAACAGTTTTTTTTCCAAAAGGTCACATCACCCACCTGAGCTCCTTCCTCTAATTCCTTTCACATTCTGTTGGGCTACTTTACTTCAATTTTAAAGTCCAGCTGTACTTTTTTTTTTAAAGTAATGTAGAAATGAGTGGTCCAGTATTCGCCTCCCTTCTGGTGCTGTCCTTTGGAAACTTACCGCTCTCCAATCCAGCGCCGCTCCACTTTTAGGCTAAATGACACCTGGATTTGGCTCATAGTAATCCTAGACAGTGCAGCGCTCACACTTTAATGGAAAGCCACACTGTCCAGGATTAAGGACCACCAATTAGTGATGCTGGAGTAGAAGGACCCCTGATGTCACCAGACTGGCTGTAGAAAATAAAAGGTATGTACAATTTAATTTGCAAAAAGATAGCAGCATGAGGATGGAGGGACAAAACAAATGTTGGAGTTGGCCTTTACTGACCAGTAGCATTGCCTTTATATTATTTTTTTTAGGATACTGAAAGACATTAAGTATGTAAAGTATATCCGGATGTTAGCAGTGCAATGAATTGCTTTTATACACAATATTTAATAAATCCTAACTTCTATTCAATGGAAAATAATTACTCAATTCCATTATCCTAGTATATGCAAACAACATACCTTTCCTTACTGAAAATTCCTATATCCACTTAATCTGTCATCGCTGTCTAAACATAGTAAATTCTGCAGTTTCACTGCACTTAGTGCATAGGCTGAACTATGAAGAATCTTTTTGTCTGTGGCTGATGAAATTCCTTCTTCTTTTCGTGGATTGCCATATGGTAATTGCTTAGCCTCAGGGAGCAGCTACCGTTTAATGACTTTGTAATGACTTATTATGGTATGTTCTCTCTAATATCTGTAAGTAATTGTTAGATGGTCATCTTTTTCTAAAGGAATCTAAGCTGTTTCAAATTTAAGATGCATTTTTCCAAAAATAAGAACTCTGAATATGTGAAACTGGGGTATTAAGGTCCTCTTGGCTCTAATGCGGTATTGAGGTCCTCATGGCTCTAATGCGGTATTGAGGTCCTCATGGCTCTAATGCGGTATTGAGGTCCTCATGGCTCTAATGCGGTATTGAGGTCCTCATGGCTCTTATGTGGTATTGAGGTCCTCATGGCTCTAATGCGGTATTGAGGTCCACATGGCTCTAATGCGGTATTGAGGTCCTCATGGCTCTAATGCGGTATTGAGGTCCTCATGGCTCTTATGCGGTATTGAGGTCCTTATGGCTGTAATGCGGTATTGAGGTCCTTATGGTTCTAATGCGGTATTGAGGTCCTCATGGCTCTAATGCGGTATTGAGGTCCTCATGGCTCTAATGAGGTATTGAGGTCCTCATGGCTCTAATGCGGTATTGAGGTCCTCATGGCTCTAATGCGGTATTGAGGTCCTCATGGCTCTAATGAGGTATTGAGGTCCTCATGGCTCTAATGCAGTATTGAGGTCCTTATGGCTCTTATGCGGTATTAAGGTCCTCATGGCTCTAATGCGGTATTGAGGTCCTCATGGCTCTAATGCAGTATTGAGGTCCTCATGGCTCTAATGCGGTATTGAGGTCCTTATGGCTCTTATGTGGTATTGAGGTCCTGATGGCTCTAATGCGGTATTGAGGTCCTCATGGCTCTAATGCGGTATTGAGGTCCTCATGGCTCTTATGTGGTATTGAGGTCCTTATGGCTGTAATGCGGTATTGAGGTCCTTATGGTTCTAATGCGGTATTGAGGTCCTCATGGCTCTAATGCGGTATTGAGGTCCTCATGGCTCTAATACGGTATTGAGGTCCTTATGGCTCTAATGCGGTATTAAGGTCCTCATGGCTATAATGCGGTATTGAGGTCCTCATGGCTCTAATGCGGTATTGAGGTCCTCATGGCTCTAATGCGGTATTAAGGTCCTCATGGCTATAATGCGGTATTGAGGTCCTCATGTCTCTAATGCGGTATTGAGGTCCTCATGGCTCTAATGAGGTATTGAGGTCCTCATGGCTCTAATGCGTTATTGAGGTCCTCATAGCTCTAATGAGGTATTGAGGTCCTCATGGCTCTAATGCGGTATTGAGGTCCTCATGGCTCTAATGCGGTATTGAGGTCCTCATGGCTCTAATGCGGTATTGAGGTCCTCATGGCTCTAATGCTGTATTGAGGTCTTCATGGCTCTAATTCTGTATTGAGGTCCTCATGGCTCTAATGCTGTATTGAGGTCCTCATGGCTCTAATGCGGTATTGAGGTCCTCATGGCTCTAATGCTGTATTGAGGTCCTCATGGCTCTAGTCAATGACATGTTTTAAAAATTTGAAAACTGGGTATCTACATTTGAGTTACTAACTGGTGCCATATGTATAATAAGAATATTATTTGCAGCTCGAATAGGCATACAAACTTATTAAAGATGCTGGGATGCTGTAAGACACATAGGTTTTATAAGCAACACTCAATTATTCTGATTGTCAGGTTTGCATGGCAACTCATTTGTATATTGAGGACTTGAGAAGATCTCAGCAACTTCATCACATTTTGATCCAGTATATTGTAATCTATCATATATTGTACATAATGACAGCAAGCTCATGCAGATGAGAGGTTATATGGTAGATCAGAGCCCCGAAGAAGAGAGGACACCCCTTGAAATGCGTCAGTTCTGTTTGGACTTTATTCCACAACCAATGCCATCAGCGGACTTTGCTGAATATAGCATCTGGTGGATTTTATATTTTGCTTGACATATGATTTTTAATTGTGAGTATAATTTACACATTTTAAACATTAAATTGTCACAAAGGTAATGAGCTAGGCTGGTGCGCCCTCTATTTTCTTTCATTCTAGAGTCCCCTTGGGTTTCTCCAACCTGTTGTGAGTGGCAGCACAGCCTTTGTGGTGGCTGTATCACTGGAGAGACAGCAACCTCTCAACCGCAGGAGTATTTGCTATTCTTTTTATGTCCAACCACCACCCATGAGCCGCATGCGGCCCAAGAAAATTGTAAAAATACTTTAAAATGTTGATGTATTCATTTTTAATTTTTTTTTTTTTTTTTGTAAAAATACGTTTACACTTTGCGAACTCGTGCAGCCGAAGGAAAAAATTCTTGATGGACTTTTAAAAGTATCTTTCCAAAGTAAAATATCCCACTCTTCACAATCACACCTTATTCATGTCATCGGTTTTCGGCAGCACCTATATTTGTGAGCAACTGTTTTCAAGGATGAAACACAGGAAGGACAAAATTAGAACCAAAATATCTGATGAGCCCCTTGAGACTTCATTGAGATTGCTACTACATCCATTGAACCAAATATTGATGCGTTCGTTTACCAAAATATCACATAGCGCACTAGTTTTATGTTGCCCCCTCTCACTTTTATAATAAAAAAATACTTCAAAAAATTGAGTTTTATTACTCGGGTAGGTACATCATCTATATCAGGGGTCTCCAAAGTTTCTAAACAAAGGGCCAGTTTATTATCCTTCAGATTTTAGAGGGTCCGGACTGTGGCCACTAGGAGTAGAACATGTCCTGGCTTTGGTAACAATGCCTCATCGTTGGTGTCAGGGGGGAAAATAGTGCCCCATCATTGGTGTCAGGGGGGAAAATAGTGCCCCATCATTGGTGTCAGGGGGAAAATAGTGCCCCATCATTGGTGTCAGGGGGAAAATAGTGCCCCATCATTGGTGTCAGGGGGAAAATAGTGCCCCATCATTGGTGTCAGGGGGGAAAATAGTGCCCCATCATTGGTATCAGGGGGGAAAATAGTGCACCATCGTTGGTGTCAGGGGGAAAAGTGGTGCCTCATCATTGGTGTCAGTGGGAGGAATAGTGCTCCATCATTAGTGTAAGTAGGAGGAATAGTGTCCCATCATTGGTTTCAGTGGAAGGAATAGTGCCCCATCATTGGTGTAAGTTAGAGGCGCAATGCCCCATCATTGGTGTCAGTGGGAGGAATAGTGTCCATTCATTGGTGTCAGTGGGAGGAATAGTGCCCCATCATTGGCGTCAGAGGGGAAAATAGTGCACCATCGTTGGTGTCAGGGGGAAAAGTGGTGCCTCATCATTGGTGTCAGTGGGAGGAATAGTGTCCCATTATTAGTGTAAGTAGGAGGAATAGTGTCCCATCATTGGTTGCAGTGGAAGGAATAGTGCCCCATCATTGGTGTAAGTTAGAGGCGTAATGCCCCTTCATTGGTGTCAATGGTAGGAATAGTGCCCCATCACTGGTGTAAGTTAGAGGTGTAATGCCCGTTCACTGGTGTCAGTGGGAGGAATAGTGTCCTATCATTGATGTCAGTGGGAGGAATAGTGTCCCATCATTAGTGTCAGTGGAAGGAATAGTTCCCCCATGTCAAACGTCACTTCTGTCCAATGCTCTTAAAGAAGAAACATTTATTTATTTATTTATTTTCAAAGGACATTTTTTTATTTTTTTTTATTGCATTTTAGTGTAAATATGAGATGTGAGGTCTTTTTGACCTCAGCTCTCATATTTAAAAGGTCCTGTCATGCTTTTTTTCTATTACAAAGAATGTTTACATTACTTGTAATAGGAATAAAAGTGAGCCACATTTTTTTTCTTTTTACTGAAAAGTGTAAAAATAAAAAGTAAAATAAATAAGAAAAAAAAAATTTAAATCGCCCCGTCCCGCCGAGCTCGCGCACAAAAGCAAACGCATACAGAAGTCACGCCTGAATATGAAAACGGTGTTCAAACCCCCACATGTGAGGTATCACCGTGATCGTTTAGAGTGAGAGCAATAATTCTAACACTACACCTCCTCTGTAACTCTAAACTGGTAACCTGTAGAAACTTTTAAACGTCGCCGATAGAGATTTTTTAGTGCCAAAGTTTGTCGCCGTTCCACGAGCGGGCGCAATTTTGAAGCATGACATGTTGGGTATCAATTTATTCGGTGTAGCATTATCTCTCACATTATAGAAAAAAATTGGGCTAACTTTACTGTTGTCTTATTTTTTAATTCAAAAAAGTGATTTTTTTCCAAAAAAAATTGTTGTTATAAGACCGCTGCACAAATACGGTGTGACATAAAGTATTGCAACGTCTGCCATTTTATTCTCTAGGGTGTTGGAACTCCCAAACAGTATATATTTTTTTCTAAGTAATTTTATAGCAAAAAAAAGGATTTTAACTTGTAAACACGGAATCTCAAAAAGAGGCTTGGCCCTTAAGTGGTTAAGGGGGAAAATCTTCTGTCCTTAAGTGGTTAAAGTATGTGTGATATGTTTCTTAGTAAAACATGCTTTTGGCGCTTGCTGTGCCTGTTATCACTGCCCATACATGTTATCTGAAGCTTTTCTGTTAAAATAGTGTACATTGCTTTTGGCAAACATTCCATAATCTATACTGTGAGTATTTTAAGCATTCAGGGGTTGATTTACTATATGTGCAGTTGCTCCAAAGCTTAGTAAATGAGGTAAAGCTTCACTTTGCAAAGAATACCCAATCACATGCAAGGGGAAAAAAACAAATATGCTTGCAAATAATTAGATGATGGAAGTCAGCAGAGCTTCCCCTTATTATTTACTAAGCTCTGGAGCAAATTTCCTTGGAGTGCAATGTGCACAGTCTGTTTTCCTTTAGTAAATCAACTCCATAGTGTAAGGACCATTGGTGCCTGTACAAAGGACTAGTGCATGACAAATTGTTGCTTGAACTCATCAACACTTGTATTCCTACTCAATTGTCTGTTTTGAAAGCTTTGAAGCAAACTCTAAAGCCTCGTACACACGCTTAGATTTTTGGACGACAGAATGTCAGTTTTTTGTTGGATGCTTGTCACTAAAATTTTTGTACAGCCGAATTCAACGTCAGAAGTGACGTAATGTGATGAATCGCTTTGTATGTATTTTTTTCGTTTCTGAGCATGCGTAGTCGTTATTGCACATTTTTTTTTCGTATGAAAACCGTACTAATGATACGAAAATTGGACGTTGAGTTGTCGTATGAAAGAAATTTTACAGCCTGCACAACCAGCTTATGTCTTATGAAAAATCTAAATTGGCTGTCGAAAGCAGCAATATTAATGGTAAGAATCTTGGACGATCTGCTGTTGCACGAAAATTACCGTACGAAATTTGCATCGCGTGTACGGGCCTTTAGACCCTTAGAACCCTTTCACACTAGTGCGGTTTTCAGGCACATAAAAATAAAAAAAAAATAAAAACAGCGCCTGAAAACTGCCTCTCAATCCTCCCCAGTGTGAAAGCCTGAGTGCTCTCCCACTGAGGCAGTGCGCTTGCAGGTCGGGAAGTCCTACATGCCGCATCTTCGGGGCGTTGCAGGAGTGATGTATACAGCGCTCCTAAACCGCCCCTGCCATTGGAATGAATGGCCAGCGCTTCCGACGTGCCTGAAAAGTGTTTCAGATGTGCCGCAACAGGGGCGCTTTTAATCCCTTGTTAACCCCTTCTGGGGGGTTAAAAGAACCCTGCTAGCGGCGGCAAAGCGCTGCTATAACAGCGGTAAAGCGACGCTAAAACTAGTGGCGCTTTACCGCTAACAGACCCACCACTTCAGTGTGATAGACCCCTTTCACACTGAGGTACTTGTCAGGCGTTTTAGCGCTAAAAATAGCACCTGTAAAGCACCGGAAAACTGCCTCTCAATCCTCCCCAGTGTGAAAACCTGAGTGCTCTCACACTGGGGCGGTGCTCTTGCAGGATGGGAAAAAAAGTCCTGCAAGCAGCATCTTTGGGGCGGTGTGGGAGCGATGTATACACTGCTCCTAACCCGCCCCTGCCATTGAAATGAATGGCCAGTGCTTCTGAAGTGCCATAACACGGGCGCTGTTAACCCCTTCTGGGGGGTTAAAAGCGCCTCGCTAGCAGCGGCAAAGTGCCACTATAGCAGCAGTAAAGCGCCGCTAAAACTAGTGGCGCTTTACCGCTAATGGACCCGTTGCTTCAGTGTGAAAGTTACAGCTGTTCATTTCCACCTGCCTCCTGGATCTCTTCATTATTCCGATGTCAAGTTGCCCATTACAGTCATAGACCAGTGGTAAGGGCTGGATGTTGGAGGAGGATGGCCCCAAGGGTTACTTGAGGCTCTGTTCACATCATAGCGCTGTGAGTTGCGGGTGGAATCGAGGATCAATGCAAGTTGCAGTGGAATCGCCTCGATTCTGCTCGCAATAGCTGAAAATTGCGGGATGAACGGGCGTTCCCGGCGCATAGCTCGTTGATTTAAATAGCACCCCATAAGGGGCGCGCTTTTTCCGCGATCCGTCAGGCGACAATCGGGGTAAAAAAGCCTGCACAGAGTCGCAGGACGCCTGTCGCCCCAAAGAAACTCGTACTTTTTTGGGCGACGGGCACCCTGCGATTCTCGCATTGCTATGAAGTGAAAGGAGCCTTAGGATCTTTGGCCTGATTCACACCTATGTATTTTTAGTGCATTTTGCAGATGCGCTACAGAACGTGTTCCATAGGAAACCATGTTAAATGGACTGTAGTGCAATTCTGCATAATGCAAAAAGCACTAAAAATGCATAGGTGTGAATCAGGCCTGAAGGTATAGAGAATAAAAAAATTTAAAACTAGCATGTTTTTGTGGCAGGTGTGGCTGCTGGTATATCTGAGCATTTAGTTGCAGAGTGTTTATGTCCAGGGCCGCTCATCTGTCTTGGATGTGCGGTTACCCGCGGTCAACTGCACCCTGTCATTCATTTGTACAGGCTGCTGTACACAAAAAACTCTTTCCTGGGCACAGAGATACGCTTGTTTTAACTCTGAACCCATAAGCAAACCTGTGCTACACCCGTATAGGGCCATAGAGACTCTGTTCCCTGCCTGAGCAGTCAGTAACCAGGCTCAAGAGCTATTATGCAGGGGTGGTAGGAAGATCTTTTGCCCCTGTGTAAGCTCCATTCCAGTACCTGGTTGAAGCTTACACAGCAGTTTTGTTTGAGGGGGGGAGCCTAAGCAGGTGAATAGAACGGCAGGAAGGGCAGCAAGGCATATAGCTGGCTAAACACACCTAACCTTCCCTTCTTTAAAGAGTAACTGCACTTGTTGAGAAAAAAAAAACATACCCCTCTGGGTGATCTATGTACATTGCAGGGATTTTAGCACACTTTGTTGCAAATTCCTACCTTTTTGTTATTGTGAAGGAATGGCTGTATGATTATCTGTCCATGTGCAAAGTGGATCTGTATGGGAGTGGGGTTATAATTATCAATCAGCTGCTGTACCTGCAGGACTCTAATAACAAAATTGGCACGGCCTGCATCCCTTTAGATGTGATTTCTCTTTGGAAGTATCTCACCAAAAATTAAATTTTTGTTGCAAAGGATGCCAATAATCTGAAATATCTGTAGACTTCTGGTAAAATCAGTAAGGCAATCACACAAGCAGGAAATTACATTGTCAGGGGGGGTCTGTATACCATCTGTGTACAGAGCACCTCCAGGTAGCCATATTGCATTGCATTTTACAGGAATTTACAGCGCTGCAGATTGGAAAGGAAAGATAATTTTTAATAACATTCAGTTACAATATGACCTGTGTCGCAATTATATATGCTATATTTTTTTTTTTTTTGCCATGTTTTTGCTATATTATTTTTGGTGTGATGCGTTGTTACAACGCATTGCAGTGTGTCCTTTTTTATATCTTACAGTGATTGTAAAGTCTTGTTTTTTTTTTTTTTGTTTTTTTTTTAAATAACAAATATGTTATACAGTGGATTTGCACAGAGCAGCCTGGATCCTCCACTTCTCAGGTTTCTCTTCTGTGCTCCTGGCCCCTCCCACCTGTCGAATGCCCCCACAGCAAGCAGCTTGCTGTGGAGGCACCCGGGCTGACCTGCAGCTCCGTGTATCCATTCAGACACGCAGCTGTGGTTCGGCCCCGCCCACTCTCTCTCCTGATTGGCTAACTGACTTTGACAGCAGTGGGAGCCATTGGTGCTGCTGCTGTGTCTCAGCCAATCAGGAGGGAGAGTCTCGGACAGCTGAGGGACTCGTGGACATCGCTGAATAGAGAGGGGGCTCAGGTAAGTATTAGGGGTGCTAAGGAAGGCTGCAGCACACAGAAGGCTTTTTATCTTAATGCATTGATTGCATTAAGATAAACATTCTGCCTTTACAACCACTTTAATTGAAGTGTCACAAAATGACACTTCATTAACCACTTCCGCCGGACCGCTTCAGGCATATATACTGTGGCAGGGCGGCCCTTCAGCGCAAACTCGCCTACCTGTACTTGATTTTTTTCTTCGGGTTGGGAACATGCATGCGTGCTGCCTGACACCTGCTTCCACTGTTTCCAAAGAGACTCGATGTCCCCCAGGACTCGCCGATCATTTCCAAGGCAGACGGAACAGCGGTCTGCCTATATAAACAAGGCAGGTCCCCGTTCTGTCAGAGGGGAAGATGGAGATCTTGTGTTAATGCTAAGCAAAGCACCCCCCCCCCCCCACATAGTTAGAATGCACTCCCAGGGAACACATTTAACCCTATGATCGCCCCTGATGTTAACCCCTCCGCTGCCAGCGTCATTAGTACAGTGACAGTGTTGTTTTTTTTTTTTTAGCACTGATCACTGTATTGGTGTCACTTAGGGATTGATTTACTAACACTGGAGAGTGCAAAATCTGGTGCAGCTGCACATGGTAGCCAATCAGCTTTTGTCAGCTTCAGTTAGTTCAATCTAGCTTTGACAACAAATCCTGGAAGCTGATTGGTTTCTTTGCAGATCTTCACCAGATTTTGCACTTTTCAGCTTTAGTAAATCAACCCCTTAGTGTCAGATTTGTCCGCTGCAATGTCGCAGTCCTGCTAAAAATCGCTGATTGCCGCCATTACTAATAATAAAAAAAAAAGACAAATGTATCCCATTGGTTGTAGATGGTATAACTTTTGCGCAAACCAATCAATACATGCTTTTTGGGATTTTTTTTTAAATTTATGCAGAAATTTGATTTTTTTTTATTGGATGTGTCTTATAGCAGAAAGTAAAAAATACAGTTTTTTTTTTTTTTCAAAATTATAGGTTTTTTTTTTTTTTTTATGTTTTATAGGGCAAAAAATAAAAACTGCAGAGGTGATCAAATACCACCAAAAGAAAGCTCTATTTGTGGGGGGAAAAAAGGGCATCCGTTTTATTTGGGCACAGTGTTCCACGACCGCGCAATTGTCAGGTAAAACAACACAGTGCCGTATCGCAAAAAAAAAAATGCCCTGGTCAGGGGGGGGGGGGGGGGTAAA
>BLSH010091563.1:910160-923440 GCA_018402905.1 Glandirana rugosa
CGAAATTAATGGTAGACTATGAGGGACATTCCCCTAAACCTTACGTCGTATCGACCGTAAGACTACTGTGTTTTACACCGTACGTTAGTAGGGGTTAGCAATAATTTAATATTTTGTCACGACAGTACTATATGTATTGTCTAGTGCAAAGTACGAATGTATTTCAATATATGTGTTTACCTTTACATTTGATATGTTTGAACTGTACTCTCGACACTCCTTGCTAGCAGGTTGATACTCTTACAGATGATACGTTTCTTTTTCCTAAATAGACCAAGTCTGCAGATTAGTCATTCTAGCCCCCAACAAAAGGGTGACCCCCCGAGTAAGAGTAGTAGAGACAACTCGACACGGGTAGACGGAGTTACGTTCCGTCTTTCTTTTGCTAGCAAAAGATACACGGGATAAGTGTAGTATGTGACACTGAGACGCACTGCAATGGAGTGAGTAGTGTTGAAGGCATGCAGCACACCCAACACAGCTGTATGATGTGAATAGGGCACATAGAAAACGATCGTTTTCTTTCTGCCTTGCATTGAGGCAGATGGGCACAGCTCAACAGAGATGATGAGAATGAGCCCCCCAGTGGGAAAACAACCCCCGATCTTACTGATTAGACGTCTGAACCAGATAAATCCTTTTTCTTTGCATAGTAGACATTCTCATAGTTGGACGATCGTTCCTCACAGCTCTCATGTCAAGTTTGTATAGTTTACATTTCCATTTGTGTATATAACTTTATGTAAGCATGAAACGTGATCTGTTATGTATATCATGACAGCACTGTTTTATAATTTAATAACGATTGGGGATGATTGCATGCCACATTTTGTGTCATCAGAATGCCAGCTATGCTGCATTCCAAATCCCCTTACAGGGAGTATCAGATGGTAATTAAAGCAGAAAAAGCACATCGTCTGCAGTAAGAAGGGAACTAAAATAAACAATTCCATAGCTAGAACACATTTTGTGTCCATCCCAAAAGAAATAAACCGGATCTGATTACAATCCTTCTGCCCGCAGATAGCGCCATATTATTTTTGTTTTAATTTGTACTACGCCACTGCCTGCCCATCAGACCTTTGTGAAAACTGACATTAAGGAACCGTTTTCGGGAATGCTTTACACAATATGGGGGGGCATAAGTTGCAAAATATTCTTGTGAACGATAAATAATAAACAAGGACCGCGGTCTCCAAACTGCGGCCTGAGGGCCAGGTGTGGCCCTTTGCTTGCCCTTATGTGGCCCATGGGGGCACTATTCCCTTCACTGATACAAAGCATTATTTCCCTCTACTGACGCCAATGATGAGGCACCATTCTTTCCACCGACACCAACAGTGGGGCATAATTCCTCTCATTCACAACAGTGGGGCCCTATTCCTTCCAATGGTCTTACTTACTTTCACTGTTATAAACGTTGGAACACTATTCCTCCCAATTAAAAAAATGAAGCACTATTCCTTCCAATGATGGGGCACTACTCCTCCCACTGACACCAATGATGGGGCACTACTCCTCCCACTGACACCAATGATGGGGCACTACTCCTCCCACTGACACCAATGATGGGGCATTACTCCTCCCACTGACACCAATGATGGGGCACTACTCCTCCCACTGACACCAATGATGGGGCACTACTCCTCCCACTGATACCAATGTTAGGGTACTATTCCTCCTACTGATAAAAGGGATGAGGCACTATTCCTCCCACTGATACCAATGTTGGGGCACTATACCTGCTACTGATCACATAGATGGGGCACTATTCCTCCCACTGTCACCTATGATGGGGCACTACTACTCCCACTGACACCAATGATGGGGCACTACTACTCCCACTGACACCAATGATGGGGCACTACTCCCACTGACACCAATGATGGGGCACTACTCCCACTGACACCAATGATGGGGCACTATTCCTCCCACTGACCCTATGATGGGGCACTACTACTCTCACTGACAACAATGATGGGGCACTACTACTCTCACTGACAACAATGATGGGGCACTACTACTCCCACTGACAACAATGATGGGGCACTACTACTCTCACGGACACCAATGATGGGGCACTACTCCTCCTACTGACGCCAATGATGGGGCAATTTTCCTTCCACTGACACCAACGTTGGGGCACTATTCCTCCTACTGATAACAGGAATGGGGCGCTATTCCTCCCACTGACACCAGTGATGGAGCACTACTCCTTCCACTGACACCAATAATGGGGCACTGCTTCTCCCACTGACACCATTGATGGGGCACTACTCCTTCCACTGACACCAATGATGTGACACTATTCCTTCCACTGACACCAATGTTGGGGCACTATTCCTTCCACTGATACCAATGATGGGGCACTACTCCTCCCACTGATGCCAATGATGGGGCACTATTCCTCCCCCAACTGACCACAGACACTACTTTTTCTACTCCCACTGGCCGCAGCCCGGCCCGTCTAAAGGACAGTAAATTGGTCCTTTCTTTGAAAAGTCTGGAGACCCCTGGTCTATATCATCAGTCACTGACAGAGGCTTATGTCTGGAAAAAGTGCATTTCATCTATAGCAGTTCATTTATCAAAGCTTTTAGCTATATAGTTAGGGATGGGAAGTTTATTTCCTAGTTGAAAGGGTTTTTGATTACCTTGTCAGTTCTTGATGCTGATGTAATTCTGCCATGCTGAAAGTCGTGGCTGGAGAGGTAGAATGCCATTAAAGTACCAATATAAAACTCTCCTGTCCTCTCTTCTCCCCTTAGATCTTTTAAATATACCATTAAAATGATAAAACGACAAAAAGAGGGTGCACCAGTGCATTAAAAAAACATTTATTTGAAGGATAAAAATAGTATGTTCTACTCACAAACAAGGCTCGGTTCACATATATGCGAATCGGATGCGTTTTGAACCACATCCGATTTGCATAACATGTGAACCAGACCGGCTTTATGTGGGCCGGTTGCGGTGCAGATTAAAAAAGGATCCTGTGCATTTTTCAGTCTGGTTCAAGTGCGATTTAAAGTGTTACTAAACCCACAACAGTAAAATCTGCCTGTTTATGCAGAATAGCATGCTTGCTATACTCACTGTGTAACAAACATAAGGGGTTAATCCTCTGTATTGTGTAAAAAGGCTGTGTGATCTTGTATGGCCAGATACTTCCTTCTTGCCCTGTCTACTATATTAGACTATACTATACTACATGCAGGCAGTGTGGAACGGTTGCACATGCTCTGTTCGTTCTTCCTGTTTCACATGGACACAGACTGCAGTGCAATTCCTGAGGCAGTGATTGTTTATTCGTGAACTGAGCATGGCATTGGCAAAGCACCAATCAGCTCTGGCCGGATTGTGGGGGAAGGGTCACTGATGCAAAGGAAGTTACATCATCAGAGTGAAATCTCCTCCTATATGAACACTGTGGAAGCCTTGGCTCTTTGCAGTTTATCACCCGACTGCAATATACAGATGCATAAATGTGAACCCAGCCTAAAGGACTTGCTTCATAGATCAAAAAGGAAATGACCAGAACCACTGTTTGTGCCCCTAGGTGGGTTTATGATGACACCACCGAGGCCTGCAGAAACACATTTCGAGGGTGTCTGCTTCTTATTTGAGCTCTAAGGAATAGGGGACACCCTCGAAATGTTTCAGCCTCTGTATTTTTCATCATAAGCCCAACTGGAGTGAGAACAGTGGTTCTGGTCCTTTTATACATTTTTTGTGTGTACAAGATACCACTTGTAACCTTCAAATAAATGGTTTTTGGATAAGTGCACTAGGTTTTTTTTGTGTTTCCATAATACAGTGCGTATGGATCACCCCTGTCTGAGGAGGACAGTAAAGTCTGATGTTTGATGCTAGCAATACGTTGCCTCCTCCCCACTTGTTTTAACCCTGAAAAGCCCACATTACTGCACTGCTGTTGCAAAGCGGTTGTGGCGAATCCCCATTCGCTTTTTTGGATCATTGGGCCAATCTTAGCAGCCGTAGTGCACACTGAACGTGACCGGGTATAATTTTATGCTGTGGCCGCAAATCATATAGTATGTTAAACCCCATCCCTTGCAGCTTAAGGGGGGTGGTAAAACTACATCTCAGCTGCCCATTTTTACCCCCCCAACCCAAGGGAAAACTAGGCCTAAAATTGGGAAGATATGGTTTTATAATTCTAAAACACTTCCTGCAGGTTGACAAGGCTGCTTCTCCGTATGCACAATAAAATGAGTCAGGCTGGATTCACACCAGCCCGGTGCGAATTCCACCCTGTCTGCTGCCGGGAAGGGGCAGAGCCACCATTCGGCGGCTCCTGTCCGTTCCCACTGTGCAGCAGCTGCCTGGGGAGAGACGGGGGAGGAGCCACGAGCAGGGGAAATATCCCCGTTCAGTGCGGAGTGCATCTCCATGTTATATGCGCTCCCATTGAACTCAAAGGGCTGGGAATTCACACCGCATTGCACAGAAAAGGCACACGTTTTTCTTAATCTGCTCTGATCTGGTCACATGATCCCACACCTCCCCTGTGTCAGTGCGCACCTGCTGCAGGGGAGAGGAGGGAGCGCCAACAGTGGCTGAGCTGTGAGAGCCTATGGGTGACATCATGGCTCCTGGAATTCCCAGCTGTTGAACGCTCCCTGAGCCGGACCTGGTGGATCATGTGACTGGACCAAATGATTAAAAATACTTAAGTACCCAGATCTTTTTATTCAGTTTGGGTAGAGTAGGTGGGGGGCGGTGGGTGATGAAACATTTTTAGGAATAGTTAAAGTAAAGCCTATTACACTCGGGCCGAATTTCAGGCAACATCGGTTGGTTCAGTAGAAACCTGCTGGCATTAGTCCCATATGTATGGCAGGCTGTCCAACAAAAGCCCCGGTGGCTTCTGTCGAAGAGTCATGACCGAAAACGGTCTGCTAACTGGCTCCCAGCTGACTTGTGTTCTGACTCAATGGCATAGTGGGGGAGATCGCTGTACTAACATCGTATTGTTAGTACAGTGGCTCTGACCTGAGCTGTCAGTTTTTTTTCGTTCAACCAAACAAAAAACAAATGGTGTGTCCTAGGCTTTAGGCTTCTCTGACACTTTAGTGGCCCTGTAGTAATTTTGCATGAAATTATTTCTTAGGCCTTGTTTTTTACTGCCGCGTTTTTTATTGTTTTTTTCAGCTCTCCATGTTATTCAATGGCCCCACAAAAATGCAGATGTTTTTGAGCTGTAGATAGTGTCGGTGAGCTGAAAGTAGAACCCACGGCCAAGCTGCAGCGTTAGAGCGTTTTTGACGATGAGCCGGCAAAATGCGCATTAACACCGTAGGGACGTTAACCTGCACTTTTAGCGCTGGCGGTTTCAGGTTAAAAAAAATAGCAGAGGAATGTTTTTTTTAAACAAATCTCCTATTGACACTCACTAACCACATATTAACACCGATGCAAAACGCCAACGAAATCACGTTTTTGATGCCGATTTTTGCCTGACGTCGATCCCAACGTTTTGCTATTACACCCGTGTGTATGAGGCCTTGCTGTGTTTTTCTGCCTCCTTATAGCATCCTCTTTGAGCTTCTAAACTTCTCCCCAACCCCCTGGTTTGGCTGTACTTCTCCTGTGGATCACAGTAGTGCAGTTTGTTCTGCACTCCTGTGATCGTTTTTCAGCTGACAGAGGACTGAAGCCGCTGTTGGTCACAGAGCCGGGCCTGGCTAGCTATAGATCGCAACCATATGGTTAGGATCCTGGACCGGCACCGTCTCAGCCTCTCAGCGAGCCTGCATTCTGTGTATGAGGGGTCCAGAACCTTCTGTGTGCAACCCCCCAGCTCCCCCAATACTTACCTGAGCCCCACCTCAATCCAACGATGTGCAGAAGAGCAACGGCTTTTCTGGATCTCCTCCTCCTCACTGACTGAGAAAGCAGCGGGGGCCATTGTCATTCAAAGTCAGTGAGCCAATGAGGAGAGAGCAGGGCTGAGCTGCGCTCCCTGTGTGAATAGAACAGTGGCTCAGGAGCAAGCCTGCACTGGTGCCCCCTGCTGTGGGTGCACTCAGCAGGAGGGAGGGCCCAGGAAAGCCGGCAGGATATTGAAGAAGAGGAAGATCAAGGTTACTCTGTGCAAAATTACTGCACCGAGCAGAAGTATGACATATACTTGTTATTTAAAAAAAAAATAGATCTGTGTAAATAACTTTATTTCAATCCGCTCCACACCGATCAGGTCATGTTATGCAGAATCTCTAGTTCCCTTGTGTCCTAGACCGCACGTCCACAAAACTGCATTCCGGGAGCTGTGATGTCACCTATCTTCCATTGCCCATCTGTTGTCGGTGCTCCTTCCTCTCCCCTGCAGCAGCCTCTCTGACAGTGGAGCTGAAGTTTCTGGATCACGTGATCAGAGTGAAGCGATTATAAATGACACAGCTCCTTTTTACCAGCACTATACAGCAGATGGAGGAGGAGGAGGGAAGCAGTGGTTTTATTATTATTATTATACAGGATTTATATAGCACCAACAGTTTGTGCACCGCTTTATAAAATGATCTGGCTCCTATCACACTTGTGCGACTTGTCCTGCGACTTGAGACTGCAGTCACAAGACAAGTCGTACCCCATGATTTCCAATGAGTACCATTTATATCTGTGCGACTTCAAGTCACAGCAACTTCAAAGTAGTCCCTGCACTTTGATGGGACTTGCGGTCCAAAAACCTCAGGATTACACAGGCATGGCTTAAAGTCGCATCAAAATCGCGGCAAAAATCACAGTAAAATCATGCGACTTCCAGGTCGCACGAGTATGAAAGGGGCCTTAAAGCGGTGTTCCACCCTTTCCAAATGTTTATTAAAAGTCAGCAACTACAAAAAGTGTAGCTGCTGACTTTTAATAAACAGACACTCACCTGACCCACTGTCCAGCCAAGGTGGCCGCACGGAGCCCCTCCTCAGCGCCGGCATTGCTACTGTGGGCATGCAGCGCACATGCGCGAGCGGCGCTCCACTTCGTCATTGCTCCCGAAGTCTTCTAGGACCTGTCCTGTGTCCCAGAAAACTTCGGGAGGGAGGGGGAAGGAGACCTTCCAGTTCCAATCGCCTAAGGCGGGGGGGGGTGCGGATACCCATAAAAATCAGGTATCCGCACCCCCCTCCTCCCCAAAAGCTCAGTTTCAGCATCCAGAGCTGGGGAAGAGGCCTTAAAGCGGAAGTCCCACTTTTGGGTGGAACTCCGCTTTAAGCAGTAGACTTTTGCACGGCCGAAAAATTTGTTTTTGTTCCGTTCGTTTTGTTTTTTATTTTTTCGGGAATTTGAAAAATTTGGAAATCAGAAATGCGTGAATTCAGTAATTCGGAATTCGAAAATGCTGAAATTTGAAAAATCAGAAGTTCGGAAATTCGGAAGTAAAAAACACGAAAATTCGGAAAGTCGGAAATTCGAAAATAAGAAAGAACATTTGAAATAATAGCTAGCTCAATAACTATTAAATTATAGGTATTGGAATTTCCTTTCAAATTTGGCTGTTGGTGATCAATTTCGGATTTAAGTTCACTAACAGCCAAATTTTCTAGGAAATTCAAATACCTATAATTTAGAGCTGCACAATTAATCGTAATAAAATTGCGATTTTGATTCACCCCCCCCCTGCGATCTCCATTAGCAATTACCGTGATTTTCATTGTAGTTAATAGAGTCCGACTTGCGGGCGACTCAGCGCGACTTGACTGTAATAAAAGTCAATGCAAGTCACCTGAAGTCTTTTCTAAGTCGGAGCGACTTGTGTCTCTGGGCAGACTGCCAAGTCTGGGCAGAGAGCCAAGTTCTGAGGTCACTGCTGATAAAAGAAGATAGAAGAGATACAATGTAATTACTTCAAAGGAATGAACTCCCGTGTATAGAAGATGTTTAGTTTAACCATTTAAAGACTAAATCTTTTCTGACATTTGCTGCTTACAAATAAAAATCCAGTATTTTTTTTTGCTAGAAAATGATTTAGAACCCCCAAATATTATATATTTTTTTTTAGCAGGGACCCTAGAGAATCAGATAGCGGTTGTTGCAATATTTTATGTCACACGGTATTTGCGCAGCGGTCTTTCAAACCGATTTTTTCGGATTACCAAATCGTTGAATTTGAAAAAAGCGGAAATTTGGATTCATTGGAACTCCCGAATTTTGAAAAATTTGTTAAAAACAATTTGGGGTGAAATGAATTGCACATGCCTATTAAGCAGATTTACAGTATATGTAGCCTTCAGTTTAGGCATACATACTGGAATAGAAGTTTACTGTCACTTGAAGTCTTCCATCCACAGTTCCACAGAACTCTCTGCTACTTCCCAAGGTTTTATAGCAAGCGATGCTACTGTAATCCGAGCCGCACTGTAGTACAGAAGTCAGATTGGGGTTTCTATAGCTCAGCATGTCGTAGCGGTGCTGGTTCTCTGTTAACGTCAGAGCTGCTTATTACAGGAAACTAGCAGGGATGAGACGCACTAAAGTTCAGAAGAATCAAGCAGAGCTATTGTATTAAAAGGGGACTTCGGAGTTCTGGAGTATCACGTATCTGATTTGTATCGCTGTTACACTGGAGATGCTGGAAAAGCAAGGAAAGACGTTATTTGAAAAAGGCAATTGTTTTAGGTGTGCCAGGCTGGGCAATTTAATGTTGGCATTTTATAGAAAGGCTAGGCTCCTGCAATGGGAGAGACGTATAAAATTCTCCTAATTTAATTCCAGCTCTTTTATCAGAATAAAAAAAAGATATATATGCAGTATTAGCCAGATCTGGCGAAACACAATAATAATGGCAGCAATGTTAAAAGGAAAAAAAAAATAATATTAAAAATGTATCTGTTATGTGACTGGCTGGCCTACAATTATGATACATTAAAGCTAAACCCCAGCTGAAAAAACTTTAATTGAAAGCGGAAGTAGACCGCGCCAATTTTTCTACTTTAAAAAACAAACAAAAAAAACCCCTGCAAAGTAAAGGCATAATGTGCTAGTATGCACCGCATACTGGCGCATTATGAAATACTTCCCTTAGAATGAAGCCCTGCACCGCCACTCTGTGACAGTCGCTTCCATCTTCACCTGGTCTTCCTTCCAGGTTCGCGTCCTCCGGCTGTCTGGCTGCGCCGCAATGACGTCACAGTAGTCACGGACCAAGGGACGGCAGGGGTATACCGTCCCTTTAGAGCGAATGCGCTGGTGACATCAAGGTTTAGGAGATATTCATAGTACTTACCGGTAAGCCTTATTATAGGTACAAGCCTACAGAATGGGTTTACATCCACTTTAAATATATTTCTCTATAGCCAGGAAAAAATTCAGTTTGTTTGCACCAAGTGCCTTGGTAAACCCAGAGGTTAACTTATAATATACAGTATATATAATTAGATATTTACCTTATAATAAATACACCAATAAGCCATAACTTTATGATCACCCACCTAATATTAAGTAGGTCCCCTTTTGCCATCAGAACAGCCCTGAACCATTGAGGCATGGATGCCACTAGACCTCTGAAGGTGTGCTGTGGTATCTGGCACCAAGCCGTCAGTAGCAGGCTCTCTATGCCCTCTAGGACGAAACCAGGCCACCTTACTTTTGTTCTGATGCTCACGTGTCCATTATAGGTGTGTTTGGCTGTGGACACGGGTCAGCATGGGAACCCCGACCGGTCTGCGTCTACGCAGCTCCATACACAACAGACTGTGATGCCTGTGTTTTCTGCTTTCAACACATCAACTTCAGGGACAACATGTTTACTTGCTGCCAATAATATCCCACCCACTTTCAGATGCCATTGCATCAACATAATCAATGTTATTGACTTTAGCTGTCAGTGATCTTATGGTTACAGTTGATTGGTGTGTGTGTGTATATATGTGTGTATATATATATATATATATATATATATATATATATATATTTATATATATATTTATATATATATATAATTATAGAGCTGCACGATTAATCAGTAAAGAATGGAAAAGGCGATTCAACTCTTTTCACGATCTTAGAGAGGAAGTAAACCCTGATGGGTTTTACTTCCTTTTTAGTTCCCTGCAAAGTAAAAGCATAATGTGCTAGTATGCATTGCATACTAGCACATTTCATTTATTTCAGGTACTTTTATAGCGCCGTCAATTTACGCAGTGCTTTACATATATATTATACATTCCATCAGTCCCTACCCTCAAGGAGCTTACAATCTAAGGTCCCTAACTCACATTCATACATATACTAGGGCCGATTTAGACAGGATCCAATTAACCTACCAGCGTGTATATGACACTTACCTGCAAACGAAGCCTGCGATGTCCCCGCTGGAGGCCGCATCCATGTCTGCCCCTCTTCCGGGGCTGTGGACTCCGGCTCTGTGACTGACCGGAGTCATACTCCCGTGCAGGAGCCACCAGTCATGGCACTCACTAGTGAAGAAACGGCATGGAGGGTCGTTTCTTCACAGTGCATGCGCTGATGACATCATCGGCGCAGTGCAAAGTAAATATCTCCTAAACAGCGCACGTTTAGGAGATATTTACCATACCTATAGGTAAGCCTTATTATCGCAACAGAGATAAAGAGAAACATTGTAACATTTCATTCTTTTTAGATCAAAGGAATAAACTTCAGTCTGTAAATGAGGTCAGCTTAAACACTTAAAGACTAAATCTTTTTCTAACATTTGTTGCTTACAAGTTAAAATCATTCTTATTTGCTAGAAAATGGCTTGAAACCCCCAAACATTTTATGTATATATTTTTTAGCAGAGACCATAGAGAATAAAATGGCGGTTGTTGCAATATTTTATGTCTCACTGTATTTGCGCAGCGGTCTTGGTTTTGGAAATAAATACACTTTCATGAATTAAAAGAAAAACTAAACAGTAAAGTTAGGCCAATTTTTTTGTATAATGTGAAAGATGATGTTTACGCCGTGAGAATCGTGATCTTTATTCTAAGCAAAGAAATTGTGATTCTCATTTTAGCAAGAATCGTGCAGCTCTAATATATATATAACTATTATGCTTTATATAACCTGTGCAGAAAGCAGGGCTGTGGAAGGGACCCAGAAGGGTCACCTACTACAGGCTGCTTACAGAGGGGGCGGAGACGAGACCAGTCACCATGGGGAGAGGGAGAGCACCAGTGAACGGTCTTTATTACAGGAAGCTCCTGCACAGAGGCAAAGTTTCACACTGGATTACTGCATAAACCTGGAAAAAATACACAAAACATACAAAGATTCAAGGAATAATGCACATTACTCTTCTATTAACACAACATTTGCTTTTTCTGGAAGATAGAATTCTGCAGGCTGCATACCACAGCCATACAGAGTGGAAAGCCATATTCACTGCTATAAATTAGACTCTTAGTATGTAAAATGCCACCAGGTGCCATGGTTACAAAGCAGAGACCTTCAACATTTTTTTTTTATTTCCTTGCGTAAATTAAGAAATTAAATTAAGGTCGATATGGAAAAACAGTTTTGAAAGCGAAGTTCCACTGTTTTCTATGTTTATGAAAAGTCAGCAGTTACAAAAAGTGTAGCTGCTGACTTTTAATAAACAGACACTCACCTGTCTCTGAGTCCAGCGATGCGGCTGCACGGAGCTTCGGATCTCTCTCCCTCCCCTCCGTGGCGCCATCATTCTTAGTGTGGGCACCGGGCCGTTATAGCTAGCGGCTTCACGGCCAGGAGTGAGCGGCACTGCGCACCGTGATTGGTCCCGAAGTCTTCTAGGACCTGTCCTGTGTCCCAGAACACTTTGGGAGGGAGGGGGGAGGAGACCTTCCACTTCTGATCGTCTAAGGCGAATGGAAGTACCCGTCAAAATCGGGTATCTGCACCCCCCTCCTCCCCAAAAGCTCTGATTCGCCATCAGGAGCTGGGGAGGAGGTCTTAAAGCGGAAGCTCCACTTTTGGGTGTAACTCCGCTTTAAGAACATTAAAATACAAAGTCACTTCTGCAGCAATTTTCTGCACATTTTTAATAAAAGTGGTATTTATATGTAAATTTCACATTTTAAACTGGCAACAGATTCCATATAGACAGGGGCATGTCATTTTGTGTGGAATGCATACTGTAAATGAATACCATAGCTCCAGGTGTTAGTGTTTCAGCCATGGTGAAATGATTTTGACATGTTATGAATTGGCTTCTTTGTAGGGAGAAGATTTTTAATAAATTCCAGTTGCACTGGCTTTGTGCCATCTTAAAGGTTGCCCGCCTCTGTAACCTGAATGCATGCAAAGTTTAACTTCACTAGTAACTACTGTAATTCCATGAGGATGATATCATAACCTGTTCATTTTTTAACTTGCCTATTTGCATGCATTCTTCATGTTATAGGTAATCGATGTCTAGTGGATGGAGAGTTAAAATATTGTGCATTCTTTTTATAAAATGGCTTCCTATGAATTCTGTAATTATTATACCTTCATTGTCCATACAGTTATAAGTTGTTAGGATATTTATGGTTATACCACAGTAAGTAAAGCTTCACATCAGCCTTGATCAAGAAATTCGCCAAATTTAGGCTCAATTCGCACAAATGCTTTTTTTTAAATGCGTTTTGCATTTTACAGAAATCCAGGGAATTTTTTTTAACATGGGTTCCTATGGAACATGTTCACATCAATGCATTTTTGTGCCTCTGCGTTTTTAGAAAGTGTCGGGGACTTTTTTCCACGCAAAATGCAGCGTTTTGCATGTAATAGACTTCAATGGACCCGCATCCATAATGCAAGTACTGCGTTTTTACCGCAATGTTACAGAATTTTTGCCTCAATTTGCAATTTTGTCGTTTTTCTTTTTTTTAACATTCACTGTTAAGGAGTGGGTCGGTAGCAACGTATGAGTCATCAACTGTCAGCTTAATATGAAAAAAAATTGGCGGCTAAAAAAAAAAAAATCACGAAAACAACCAGCGTGGGGTTCCCCCCCTCCTCCCAGTCCATACCAGGCCCCTCAGTCTGGTATGGATTTGAAAGGGATACGCCTGGGGACAAGGGCCTCTTCCCGATAACCGTGACCAGTGGTTGTCGGGGTCTATGGGTGGGGGCTTATCGGAATCTGCAAGCCCCCAGATCCTGACCCCCTCCACCTATGTGAATGAGCATCATACCCCTACCCATTCACCAAAAAAGCAGTGAAATGTAAAAAAAAAGACAAGAGCCAGTTTCTGACAAGTCCTTTATTTTAAAAAAATAGCTCTGTCTTCTATCGCTGCCGCCTTTTCTGGAGCTGTCTTCTTCCTCACCGCCAG
>BLSH010091563.1:929014-947738 GCA_018402905.1 Glandirana rugosa
CGCGTACGCGCGCCCTCGGCGGTCAGTGTCGTACTAGTGTCACTTCTTTGCCGTGCCTCCGGCAAAGAAGTGACGCGTACACGGCTTTACTGCAGTCGTGTAGATCATGTGACATATAGAGGACTTGGCACGTCCAAACCCTCTATACGTCCCGTGGATGTCCATTCGGAATAATATCCGAATGGACATCCAATTTCACCAACAGTGTTTAACTGTGATCGATAAAAAGTCGAGGATCTTCGATTTATCACAGGTACGTGTGATGAAATCCGATAATCGTAAAAACTCGAAGTCGCAGATCCTCGTTTTTCTTTTTACAAAAACATCTCAAAAAAACCTCACAAAAAGGTCGTCCTTTTTTGTACTAGATGTGCTGACGTCATTTCGGCACATGCGCAGTGAAGAAACGGCCTCCGTGCCGTTTCTTCACTGTGATCATGCTGTGACTGGCGGCTCCCGCGCGCATGCGCGGGAGTGACGTCACGCAAATCTGGACAGTCACAAAGTCAAAGATCGCAGCCCCAGAACGAAGAGGGGCAGAAGATGGACACGGCCAGCACAGGGGACAGCGCTGGATCTCGCAGGCTTAGTTTCCAGGTAAGTGACACATAATTATGTGATGCATAGTAGCCTATTATGCATCTACTTTACAGGGGAATATAGAGGAAGTAAACCCAATCTGGGTTTACTTCCTCTTTAAGGTTGGCCATACATGGATCCATGTGTGGGCAGGCTGGTTGCGCAGAAATCGATAGACTTGTGTACAGTCAGCAGCCTGTTAGGTTTTTCCTGAAAGATCAGTGTTGCTGGCTATAGCCGACAACACTGATCAGTGTGTTCTGACGGTGGGTAATGCTCCCTGCTTTCAGGACACAACAGCACAGTGGGAATGATTCCCCTAACTACATTGAGTGTTAATAGCACTACGGTTTAACCACTTGCTGACCAGCCGCCGCAGGCAGATTGGCACGGCTGCGCAAATTGGCATCATTGTATGTCGGGGCGTTCACAGTGATCTGTGGGCGTGCGCAAGCAGGGGAGCCAACCAGCGGGTCCAGTGGACTCTATGTCCGGCCACCTGCGATCGTTCCAGAGACACAGAACGGCGTTCTGCCAGTGTAAAAACAGATCCCCGTGTTTTTAGAGTAGAGCGAGATCCTCTGTTCCCAGTGATCGTGAACAGTGATCTCTCTCCTCCTCCAGTCAGCCCAGCCCCTTAAGCCTTGTACATACGGGACGACGATCGTACGTACGATCATCTCAAATCGTATGTTGGCTGTTTTATCTAGCATACTGACTGCACTACACGATCGTACGATCAAAGAAAGAACGTTCAGGTGCATGTAATTAGCATCCGGCCGTTCCTGACTTCTGAGAATGCGTGTTTTGCGCAATACAACTTGTTGTGCCAACTGCTCTGTACACACGATACAACGGTTGTATGACCGCTTGTTGGTACCACCAAGTTTTCTAGTTTACTCATACAGCTTCCGTTGTACGACCGTCGTATGTCGGCTGTTCTAATCGCACGTACGAACGATCGATTTTGCATACAATGGTCGTTTGTACGGCCTGTTGTATACGATCGTCGTCCCATGTGTACGAGGCTTTACAGTTAGAAACACCTCCCAGGGAACACACTTAACCCTTTGATTGCCCCTGAGTGTTAACCCCTTCCCTGCCAGTGACATTTATACAGTAATCCGTGCATTTGTTAGCTCTATCGCTGTATAAATGTCACTGGTCCCAAAAAAGTGTCAAAAGTGTCCGCTCTGTATGCCGCAATGTCGCAGTCCCACTAAAAATCGCAGATCGCAGTACAAGTAAAAAAAAAAAAAAAAAATAATTGATTATGAAAATAGTTGTCAACTATTATCATAATCGATTAATCGGCCAGCCGATTAGTTGGCCGGCATACAGAATGCATTATTTGTTTACATATCAGGAAATACAGTGCAGCACACATACAGCCCAGTACACCGTCCATACATGTCAGTAAGTGCCTGAGAACTTGTGAATGGGTGAGGAGCAATGCCTCATGGGACATGTAGTCCTGGGCAGGAAGCGAGTGGTTCTAAAAGCAGAAGGTTTTTTACCTTGCTATAGGGGCTTTCTATATTACACTTTGCAGCTTGTTATTGGGGCACTCTGAAGGCAGGAGGAGCCAGAATTGTCAGTGGGGGACCCTAGTAGAGGAGAATCGGGGATGCTCTGTGCAAAACCATTACACAGAGCGGGTAAGTATAACATGTTTGTTTTTAAAAAAAATAATTTAAAGACTGTGTGCAGGGAAGATCAGAATCTGAACCCAGAGAAGGTGGAGGCTGATAGATTGGAGGTAATAGAAGGCTACATTTAGGCTACTTTCACACTGAGGCGCTTTACAGGCGCTATTTAGCTAAAAAATAGGGCCTGTAAAGTGCCTAAAAAATCCCCCCCAATCCGCCCCAATGTGAAAGCCTTGAGTGCTTTCACACTGGGGTGGCGCGCTTGCAGGACGTTACAAAAAGTGCTGCAAGCTGCATCTTTTGGGGTTTACAGCAGCAGCTTTTACAGTCTTTACACTCTAAGGGCCGGTTCACACCTAGGCGATTTACGATCCGACTTGTGTCGCCCCAATTCGCCTCAAATCGCCTGACATCAAAAATCCCATTGGAATGAATGGAGCCATCTTAATTTGCGCTACTCAAGTCGGCGATTTTCAAAAAAGGTTCCTGTATTATTTCAAAGCGACTTCTAGGCGATTTGAGCCCATAGAAGTCAATGGAAGTAGCTTCCAAGTCGGATCACCGTCTATGAAGAAGCGACTTTGAAGCGACTTTACAGGAAAAAGAAAATAATTTTTTAAGGCAACTCCCCCTCCCTCTGTTCTCTGATTTTTTTTTTTTTTTCTGGTATGAAACATTGCAAAGATGTTTACAAGTAATTTAACAAAATTATAGGGAGAAGGTGAAGAAGGAGTTAATTAGGGCTGATTAGGGCATATGAAGTGTCAATAAGGAGTTAAATAGGAAGTCGCTTCCAAGTCGGATCACCGTCTATGAAGAAGCGACTTTACAGGAAAAAGAAAATCATTTTTTAAGGCAAACGCCCCTCCCTCTCTTCTTTGATTGGCCACAGGCAAAGTGGCCTGGCATGCAGGTCGCTTCAGGTCCTGTTGTAATGCCCAAAGTAACACTGAAGTCTCTTTCAAATAGATTTCGAATCACTTTCAAATGCAAAGCAATTCGGAGCAAAGTGAACTGAGCCTAACTCCTGGCTGTCATTTTGACAGCAGGGAATTGCCAGAAAGGGTGGCAGCAGAGGGGCAGGAGGACGGGGTATTGTACACATCCTGTTTATTTTGATAACTTTTTTTGTGCATTTGTAGTGCTTTCAGTGTCCACAACTGGATAATAGAGGTAATAGAGATAAAGAAAAAATATATACATGGACACTATAGATTTAATTTAAGGCACAAACTATTATAATTAGTGACTTGTTTAGTCTCTAGTCGCCTTCCATAGATCAGGAATTCTCTTTTACATGCTTATCTGTATTTTAACTTCTGTGTGTTTATGCAGGTGTCAGGGAAAGTGCCCTTTATCTTTTCAAGATTCATGATAAGCAGTTGTGTTGTCCTTTGTATAAATAACTTCTTATGATAGCTGGAATCCTTTCTAAGAACAATCTGGAGGAAATTGAATCCTATCTAGCTATCCAGCCCATGCAGCTAACAAAATATTTTCTTTCTTTTTTTTTTTTTTTTTGCAAGTGGTACTTTTAACACTATATCATGCATTTTGCTCATCTAACAGATCAAATCTAAGGAGAATCATACTATTTTGTGCCCCTCCTAAATACTATATAAAATAAGCGTAGGAATACTTGCCTAGAAGGCTCCAGCACCAAGGACCTGTGTTTGAGTTGCTATGCTGTAAGTACTGGTTCACACTGCGAGAACCCTGCGAATCTAGTGCGGGTTCCCGCATCGTACCTGAATCGCACAGTGGCTCACACTGAGATTTGTGAATCGCTGCGGGTGTCAATACAAAGTTAACGACACCCCCAAATTGGTTCTCAGATCACAGTGGGAAATGTGAAATGGTGCAGGAATCGGATCGCATATGTGTGAACCCCCATGCGATCCGATTCCAGTGCGGACCAAAAAAAGGATCCTGCACCATTTTGGTGCGAATGTGATGCGATTTCAGCCATACAATTTGTTTGGCTGGAATCACATTGCACAGACATCACATGTAATGTGAACAGCACTGCGGTGCGAATTACATGTAGTGTCTGTCTTTGCACAAGTGTGAACCAGCATTAAAGGCTAATTGCAAATATTCTCAGACCCCTTTTGCACTGAGCGCCGGTCGTTTTTACCATACTTTTTGCACCAGTGTTAGGGTGCTAGTGGGACGTTTTTTTTTTTTTTTTTTAAAGGCCACGTGACAACGTGACCCTAAAAAAAAAAAACATTTTGTGGTGCTTCTGAAGCGCTTTTAATTTCAATGGGCAGGGGCGTTTTTGAAGCGCTATTTGTAGAAAGTGTGAAAGCACCCATTGAAATCAATGGAAGGCAGTTTTCAGAGGCTATTTCTAGCGTTAAAACGCCTGAAAACCGCCTGTGAAAGGGGTCTTAAAAATGCTACACCCCCCAGCCATACACTGAAGTTGATCCGGTTCAGCTGGGATCCACCAAACTTTAATCAGTATGTGGCCATCCCTGCTCCACAGAGGCTGATCGACTTGTGTCAAAGGGATACACTGGAAAACTGTTGATCGATGTATTCTGAAAGTGTATGGTTCCGCTGTCAGACTAGAGTGTCCTGCTGGAGGGGTTTGGGGGCATGGGGTCTCGGGAGTGGTGGTTTCCTTCATCCACTTCATTTGTGTGGATGGAATCGATAGATTTTTTTTCTCATTCATGGGAAAAAAAATGAAATGTCTATGGAAACGATTGCCAGCTGTGAATTCATAAGCCGTGACATCACTTGCCATCTCCCACTGTAATGTTCTTCCCTTTGAAAGCTATCAGCCAATGTGTGGCTTTTGGCTCTAAATTGCTCATTCACTGACACATGCAAGTTAGATGCTCAGGCTCCACTCACATATGTGCGGCTGCGGTTTTAGCGCAGTTTTTAAAATGAGTCTACTGCGGTTTTGTTCATTGGTTCAGGTACGATTCAGGTGCAAATTTTTACGTGCAATTGAAACTGGAACTGGACTGAAAAAATGTACAACCCTCTTTATCAAACGGACTACATCAGGCATATGTGAACCGACTCCATTGAAAGCCGGTCGGTTCACATGTTATGCGAATCATATGTGGTTCAAAACTCATCCAATTCGCATATATGTGAACCGAGCCTTAAAGCAGAACTAAAGGAAAAACTTTTTTTTTCCATTTTTGGATAGAGCAAGGGAGGGTTATAACCCCTGTAAGATTTTTTTTTTCACCATCTATGTCCTATTGCGAGGATTTCCCTTCACTTCCTGTCCCATAGCCAAACAGGAAGTGAGAGGAAAGCCCTGCAAAATAACGGAATTCCTTGGGGACCCTCAGGTTACCAGAACTAGTGTCCCCATTGGAAGATTTCTCTATTTCTTTTCTGGGGACAACCCAAAATTTGGGATTTTCTTTACTTTCAATGATAATAGTAAACAGGACAAATAGGGTGAATCTCCTTAACGGGGGCACGGACAGCAATAAAAACCTGACTAGCTTTCTAATCTCTCTCCACTTTATCCAAAACTCAAAAAAAAAGTTTTGCCTTTTAGTTATACTTTAAAGCAGTTCCAAAGTCAAAACATTTTTTACCTTTGTGCATTCCCACATTAAGGTAAAAAATGTCCCATTACTCATTCCTTCCCTAAACACTTACCTGAGTCTTCTCTCGATCCAGCGCTGTGCTTGTCTCTCTTCCTCTTCTCACAGGACATACTGAGAGCAGCAGGAGTCTATGGCTGTCAGTCATATCCTGTGGGAAAGAAGCCAGGGCATGGCCAAGCCATGTTGTGGGTGTCTTTGGATGCACACAGCTCGGCTGGGGAGCACTCCTGCATGGGTGCCCCCGGACCACATGGCTTGCTAAGGAGGCACACAGAGAAAGAGGAGTGGAGAGCACCAGTGGGGGATCCCAGAAGAGGAGGTAAGGAGCCGCTCTGTGCAGTATTACTGCACAGAGCCGGTGCAATTCTATTGCACAAAGCAGGTAAGTATAACATATTTTTTATTTTGGACAACAAAAATTACCTCTAGAACCACTTTTATACTCATAAAAAAAGCATACTGCCATCCTTCAGTCTGCAGTGCTATCTATTTAATACTGTAACTGCCAGATACAATTACAATTGCAATAATAATAATAATAATAATTTTACATTAAAAAGGAAAGCCTGTAAAAAATGAGCATTCAGTAAAGACAGAGTAAGGTTATTTCTAATAAAACAGGTGTAGCCATGTGCTTGTAGTAGTGTTTCACATGATAGCTGAACTCAATCGCAGCATATATAACACATCCAGAGACACTGACCAGACCGGTTCTATTTTTTAAAAGCCAAAAAAAAATGCGCTCCCCTCACAAAGTGATGAAATCTTCCAACTACCTCTTGAAAATATGCTCTAAACTATTAGGCAAAGAGCTGAAATATATTGAACGTGCCCCAACTGAAGTACTCGTGATCAAGTGCAAGTGCTACATCAATACCCAGTACAATCTATGTGGTGGCTGGATACAATCCATACCCCACACAGGTTACACAGGGTTCGTGCAAATGTGAAATAAATACAGGTAGAACAATAATCAATATCTGCAGTTACACTGTGCAAAACATCCAAAAAAAAAAACGTGCAAAGCCTTAGTATTAATAAGTCCAAATAGTCCCAGACCATCCAGTTTTTAGCCAAATTAATGGATGAAAAAAATCCAACTTCATAAGCCAATAGATGAATATATATCCATGAATGGGACCGAAAATAAGCCGCTGTAGCACCTTTGATACTGTGCCGATCCTCCACCTGGCACCCCGGTCACACAGCCTACTCACCAAAAGAAATGGATTCCCATGACAGGAATCACAGATGCTCTTGTTTGATAAGTGGAAAACTTGTCCTCCTCGGCTCCAAGGGATAACACTGCTGGCATGGATCTTCCTTGTGCTCAATAGAGGGAAAAAACAGAACCGAACGGGTCCAAGATGGTGAAGTAAGTTTGTTTATTAAAAAAATGCTACATGCGGTTTAAAAACAGGGGACGCCAAATGCAGTCCACCTACATTGCAGACAGCGGAAGTGACGAAACCGGAAGTCACGTTACCTGACGCAGCGTTTCGTTAGCTTACAAGCCAACGTCATCAAGGGGTCATGTCCTTGTAAGCTAACGAAACGCTGCGTCTGCTACATCTCCAGACTTCCACTACTCCTCCCAGATTGGGCTGACTCAGAGTATTTAAGGAGGTCTGCCATCTGCCAATCCTGCTTGGGGATTGGTCAGGGCTCCTTCGAACACCCCATATGGCTCCACCCATCTCCCATCTGTCTGACCAGAAAACCTTCTCCAGGTTTCTAGAAAGAAGTGGGTGGTTCTGGTGACCTCATCTGTTAAGTCCACCCAATCCTCCCTGAGCTTCTCCTCCCAGCCCAGATCAAAACATTCAGGCCTGCGCACCACAATCAGGCCTGACTAAATTTACCTCTCCTAGCCATAAACCCTGCTAGAAAACACACCTATACTATGGGGGCGCTACACAGGGTACCAAATGAAAGCCAGTGGTTCAACAATATAGCAATCCAAATACAACAGAAATTTAAAGAGCAAGCTTGTAAAGGAGAAATGGACAATATTAACTCCAAATATGCACTTGTTGAAAATACATAAACTTAAAATCATTGTTTCCTTGTAAAGCATCTAATCCTCCAGCAAGTCAGAACAGCAACACAGAATATTTCAAATGTAATTTTCTTTTCTTTTTTTTTTTCTATCCCGTTCGACTAGGATAGGTGATGGATGAGGGAGGGATTTTTCCTTTATTCTGCATACTGGTGGTGAGGGCTATTCTAATGCCTCCAATCTATTGGTTTACTGTTGATGTAAACCTTACATAAATGACATTTAAGCTGGCCATATATGATTCATTTTTTTTTTTTTTTATTGAACCAGCATGCTGAAAAAAATGACTTGATTCCCTTATCCACATACACAATGTGAATGGGGGGAATTCTCCTCAAAGAGATGTTATATTCTGACAGCGGGGAGACTTCACCACCATCAGAATACACTGATCAGTGCTGCCGGCTATAGGCTGCGGCGCCGATTGAGCAGAAAAATACTGACAGACTGGTTGTACAGAAGTCAATCAGTATATCAGCTTCTGTACGACCAGCCTGCCCTTACATGGATTGAAATTCGTCCAGTCCTTGATAAACTATCCAAATTTCGAGCCATGTATGGCCGGCATAGCTTGCTAAAGCATTTGTTGACGTAACTATTGCCATTCTTTTTGTAGTACAACGGGGTGTAGTACGACCATGCAGGAGCACAAATGGATGACAGGGACAGAGCACTGTCACCCTGCAACAGAAAGTGCCTAGTTCCACCCAGTTAAAAGTCAACAGCTACAAATAGTGTAGCTGCTGACTTTTAATAATCAGGCACTCACCAGACACTCCAGCAATGCGGCCGCCCGATGCTTCGCACTTCTCCCCATCCCCTCCGTGGCATCGGCATCACAAGCCAGGCGTGCACTGCACGTTGTGAATGGCCGGGCAATCTTCTGGGACCTGTGTCATGATTGCTGGGCCAGGCAGGGGGGACAGGTGAACTTCACCAGGAGAGCAAGTGGGAGCTGGGTACCCATGAAAACTAGGTACCCACTGTCCCCCCAAAAAAATGACATGTCAGGGGGTCACCTGTACTTAAAGCGTAAGTTCCGCTTTTGGGTGGAACTCCGCTTTAAGGACCCTCATGGAGATGATAATACCTGGTATTATGTTACTGAAAGCTGTAGATTTAAAATATAAAAAATGTTAAAGCTTATATATGATTTTAGTGTCTGGGTTTACTTATTTTCAGGGCGGATTTGATTTAAATCACTAGTAAAAAGGCTTGATTTAAATCATAATTTTAAAGAGCAACTGTCATCTCTGTCCTGCAGCGTCTCCTCCTCTGACCTGCTGGTGACTCACCGACATTCCCATTCACTTTACTGGGACGGCTGGTGATGTGGCAGTGACACAACAAGGTGAGGGACATGGCGGCAGCAGGTAAGTTGATGCTCGCTAACAGGCACTGCCATGATGAATCTGAAATGACTGGTGCTCTTTAAATGTAAGGACTTATTCTTGCTGGGAGTTAGAATCGTTAATATTTGCAAACAAAATGAAGGTTTCCTATTTAGAATAATAAGCTGTCAGGTTAGTAAAACAGCGATATCAGAACTGATTCAATCATACAGTTTGTAGTGTACATAGATTTGCAAAACAATGGGATAAAGGAATATTCCTGAACTTTGTTTTATCTCATGGTTACTGTGAAATTGTGTGAATGCATCAATGCAGTGCATGTTATCTCAGCTTGCAGAGCTTGGATTCATTGAATGAGTTGACCAAAAATGTAAATATTGCAGACTATACAGCCTCATGCTACATAACTAAGCTCCATTTCATGCTGAATAAATTAGATTCTTTAGATAGATTATTACTCCAAAAGCATTTTATCAAAATAAATTTGATAAAAATCCAAAAAATCGATTTAAATAAAAAAAAATCTCATTTAAATAAAAAAAAAATCAGATTTTTTAAATGTATTTATTTATTTATTTAAAATCATTGCTTTTTATCCACCCTGCTTATTTTTAAAGGGGTTTTGTAAAGTCTCATTTTTTTAAAATAAACATGTCATACTTACCTCCTTTGTGCAAGGGTTTTGCACAGAGTGGCCCCGATCCTCCCCTTCTGGGGTCCTTCAGCGGTGCTCCTGGCTCCCTTTCTTCTCGAGTGCCCCGTTGGAGAGCCACTACTGTGCCCTGCTGCTGTGTCCATTGACACAGACAGCAGGACTCCCACGTCATTGAATTTGATTGACAGCAGCGGGAGCCAATGGCGCTGCACTGCTGTCAATCTATCCAATCAGGACCCAAGACACCAGCTGGAGCTGGTGTGCTCGTCCCCATCGCTGGAAAGACCAGGTTCAAGTAAGTATTAGGGGGGCTCTAGGGGGCTGCTGTGTCACAGGAGGTTTTTCCCCTTAACCACTTCACCCCCCGGAAGAATTTCCCAGTTTAGGACCAGAGCACTTTTTGCGATTCGGCACTGCATCGCTTTAACTGACAATTACGCGGTCGTGCGACTTTGTACCCAAACAAAATTTGCTTCCTTTTTTCCCACAAATAGAGCTTTCTTTTGGTGGTATTTGATCACCGCTGCATCATTTCTGATCACCGCTATAAACAAAAGAAGAGCGACCATTTTGAAAAAAAAAAAAAAAATTCTTACTTTTTGCTAAAATACAAATCCAAAAAAAAAATAAAAACATTTTTTTTGCACCGGTTTTGGTCGATTTATATTCTTCCTCATATTTGTGATAAAAAAAATATCGCAATTGGCGTTTATTGATTGGTTTGCGCAAAAGTGGCCGTGTTTACGGATGGTGAGAATTAATTTCTGGGGTTTTTATTTTTTACTAGTAATGGCGGCGGTCTGCAATTTTTAGCGGTACTGCGATATTGCAGCGGACATGTCGGACATTTTTGACACTTTTTTGGGACCATTGACATTTATACAGCGATCAGAAATGTAAATGTCCACTGATTACTGTGTAAATGTCATTGGCAGTGAAGGGGTTAACCTGCAGGGTGTAGTGAACTATGTTCCCTGGGTGTGTTCTAACTGTGTGTGTGTGGGGGGGGGGGGGGCGGGGGTTGGGCTACCATGGGCATGAGAGATCTAACTGATTCCAGTGTCAGGGATCAGTAGATCACCCATGCCCGCACTGTCCGAATGGGGAACCGCCGTGTTTACATCGGCGGTTCCCCGTTCTTTGCCTGTGGCCGCTCATCGCTGCTCGCCGGCGGACATCTGGTCCGCCCAAGCACGCGCGCCCCCTAGCTGCCATTCGCAGATCGCCGTCTTTTTACGGAGATTCGCGGCCAGCGTCCACACTGCCGCCGTAAATAGACGGTAGGCAGTGTGGAACTGGTTAATGCATAGAATTAAGGTGAAAAACTTTGAGGGTTTACAACCCCTTTAAGATTAGTGGTCCACCAGCTCCCTCTGCATGTATGAAGGGTATGATCCACAGTAGTCTGAGACCTCTGACCCTCAGATACACTGCCACTGATTGATTTTACACATCGGCCTTAGTCCATCCACTGAAAGCTGTCTAGTTGAGTAACACTTTAAAGTGGAACTTCACTCTCTCAATCAACATTGCCTATTTTTAATCCTTACGCTTCTATAGAAAAAGTAGAACATATTTAATTGTGTTAATCTTCAGTTAATTCCTGGTTTTCAGGCCTAGGCAAATGATGTCATACATTCAAAAAGTATTCAGTATTCTCAGCTAAACACACCCTCGTGTCTAAACTAAGGGTAGATGAATTCCTGGAAGTAAATGCCACATGCCCTTACTGCCCTTACTCAAGATGGCCAAATGCTAGTGGGTGGTTTTTCAAAGTGATTTCTCAAAAGCATGGAGACATGGATGGGTGGGTGAGTTTGCTTTGAATATTAAAAATGAATTAAACAGTATTTTTGATTTGTGGTGCTCAGATGCAGTGTAGTTCCGCTTGAAGTATGTTGTTTATATGCACTCTGTGTATCTCAGTTATTAGTGCTGATAAAAATGTGGATCAGAGCTGCTGCTACAAGCTTGCTCATGTTAGGTTTGGTCATGTCCTTTATAATCATGGGTTGAGAATGGAATTTGCTTTGAATGTTAATGTATAATACATTTACTTGCTTTGTAAGACTTTTTTTTTTTTTAGATTCTTGACAGAGAAGTTTTAATGACTTTTGTAGATCATGCCAGCTATTAATCAGCATTGCCCTTGAGCCCTATCTGACTTTGTTTCAGAAATACTTTCTGCTCCAGCATTCAGGATACTTTCCTGATCATACAGTACAGAACACATTTCTTTAACCACTTGAGGACCGGAAGGATTTACCCCCTTCCTGCCCAGAGCACTTTTTGTGATTCGGCACTGCGCCACTTTAGCTGACAATTGCGCGGTCGTGCGACGTTGTACCCAAGAGAAATTTACATACTTTTTTCCCCACAAATAGAGGTTTTGGAGGTATTTGATCACCTCCTGCGGCTTTTATTTTTTGCACTATAAACAAAATAAAAGCGACAATTTTGAAAATTTTTTTTGCTATAATACATGTCCAAAAAAAAAAATAAAAAAACTAATTTGTTCCTCAGTTTAAGCCGATATGTATTCTGCTACATATTTTTGGTAAATAAAATCACAATAAGCGTATATTGATTGGGTTGCGCAAAAGTTATCGTGTCCACAACCTATGGGAATAGATTTATGGCATTTTTACTTATTTATTTTACTGGTAATGGCGGGGATCAGCGATTTTTATCGGGACACTTTTGACACTGTTTTGTGACCAATGACATGTGTACAGCGATCAGAGCTTTAACCACTTCACCCCCGGAAGGATTTCCCACTGTAGGACCAGAGCACTTTTTGCAATTCGGCACTGCGTCGTTTTAACTGACAATTGTGCGGTCCTGCAAAGTTTTACCCAAACTAAATTTGCGTCCCTTTTTTCCCACAAATAGAGTTTTCTTTTGGTGATATTTGGTCACCTCTGCGTCATTTCTGTTCGCCGATATAAACAAAAAACAGCAACAATTTTGCAAATAAAACATTATTTTTTACTTTTTGCTAAAATACAAATCCAAAAATAAAAATATAAAAAAACAAATTTATTCATCGGTTTTGGCCGATTTATATTCTTCCTCATATTTTTGGTAAAAAAAATCACAATCGACATTTATTGATTGGTTTGCGCAAAAGTTGCCGCGTTTACAAACCATGAGAATAAATTTCTGGCGTTTTTTACAATTTTTTTTTTTTTTTTACTGGTAATGGTGGGGATCTGTGATTTTTATTAGGAATTTGATATTGGGGCGAACATGTCGGACATTTTTGACACTTTTTTGGGACCAATGACATTTATACAGCGATCAGAAATGTAAATATCCACTGATTACTGTGTAAATGTCATTGGCAGGGAAGGGGTTAACCTGCAGGGGGAGATCTAGGGGTTAACTGTGTTCCCTGGGTATGTCCTAACTGTGAGGGGGCTGGACTGTCAGGGGCATAAGAGATCTAACTGATCCCAGTAAAAGGGATCAGTAGATCTCTTACATGCCGCCTGTCAGAACGGGGAACCGCTGTGTTTACTTCGGCGGTCCCCCCGTTCTTTCCCTCTGACAGCTCATCGCGGCTCGCCGGCGAACATCAGTTCCACCTGAGCCGCGGGCACACTCCTGCAGAGTGTGGCGGGCACGAGAGCGCACCGCCGTTGGCGTGCTCTCCCCCCCTAGCTGCGCGTCTGCGAATATCCGCTTATTTATGGCAATTCTCCCAATGCAGCCACATTACTGCAGATAAAAGGCAGTCGGAAACCGGTTAAAATGGTTGCCAACTCTTGACAACCACTTTAACCTACAGGTAAGCTTTTAATAAAGCTTACCTGTAGGTTCCCTGCATATCTCCTAAACCTGCACGGTTCAGGAGATATACAGAGTACTTGCATGTGCCGACATTAATGGGCACATGCGCAGTGAAGAAACGGCCTCGGTGCTGATCCTTGACTGACATTGTGCCGCGATTGGCAGCTCCCGTGCGCATGCGCGGGAGTGACGTCACGAGGCTCTGGCTAATCACCGAGCCAGAGTCCGCGGCCTCGGAAGGAAGAGGGGCGAAGATGGAGGCTTCCTGGAGCGGACACAGCGCGGGCTTCCAATGCAGGTAAGTGTCCCATAATAGACTAGTATACGATGCATACTAGCCTATTATGCTTTTATATTGCAGGGTAACAAAGCGGAACAAAGAGGAAGTAAAACCCATCAGGGTTTTCTTCCTCTTTAAATACCCACTGATTACTGTATAAATGACACTGGCAGGGAAGGGGTTAACTGTTCCCTCCGTGTGTTCTAACTGTGTGGGGGCTGGGCTGGCTGCGATCCCATTCACTGGGAGCAGTAGATCTGTCATATGCCCCCTGACAGAACAGAGATCTGCCGTGTTTACACTGGAAGATCTCCGTTCTGCCTCCCACGCTCCCGCACGCAACACACTCCCATCCGTACAGCTATGGCGATTCACACAGGAGAGCTGACCTGCCGCCGTAGAACGATGGCGGCTGGTCGGCAAGCTGTTAAAAGAGAAGTATGGGTATCAAGCTTTGGCTGGACTTCTACTTTAAATCATTATGACTAGGTTATATGCAGCTACCTTCAGGTGATTGGACACTGGCAAAAAATATAAAAGGTCCTAGGACATCCCCCTATATAATCCATCCCACTCCCAGCTAGCCTCAGTTCTTATTTTGACTGCTGATCAGGAATCCTAATCCAGTTATCAGCTTCCATGCCTAGATTCAAACAGGAAAGCCTTACTTTGAGCCATACTTATTTTGCACATTTTATTTAAGTCTTCAAACAAAATATTTTAGCATTTAACCCCTGAGGAATCAGTTAAAGTGATTGCAAAGGCAGATGTTTTTTTAATCTGAATGCATTCTATGCATTAAGATAAAAAACCTTCTGTGTGCAGCAGCCTTCCCAGCACCCCCTAATATTTACCTGAGGTCCCTCTAGATCCAGCGATGTTGTAGGAATGTCTCAACTGCCCAGGACCCCCCTCCTCATTGCTTGAGACAGCAGCGTGGTGCCGTTGGCGCACACTGCTGACAATCAAAATCAATCAGCCAATGAGCATAGAAAGGGGGCAGGCTGGGCCGCAGCTCCATGCCTGAATGGACACAGGGAGCTGTGACTTGGCCCTGGTGCCCCCATAGCAAGCTGCTTGCTCTGGGGGCACTCAACAGGAGGGTGGGGCCAGGAGAGGGACCCGAGAAGAGGAGGATCTAGGCTGCTCTGTGCACAGCCATTGCATAGGGTAGGTATGTATAACATATTTGTTATTTTTACCTAAAAAACCCTTTACAATTACTTTAAAGTGGATTTAAACCCAATTCATGAAATTTGAGCTGGGCACATATATCTGTAGTGTTTTGTTATCTCTCTTCAAAGCACTAAATCCTGTGGTTTTCTCCTGCTCCTTCTTCTTATCAGCATAATAACTGCTGACAAGTTCTCCCACACATCTATAAAACCAGCCTGAAATGTAGTGTCAGGGTGGGTTCTATACGTAGATTAGCAGAAAGCTGCTCTATTTACAGGACAGCTCTGAAAGTCTCTGCCTATGTGGAGGGGGGGGGGTGTGCCTTTCCTCCAATCAGCTGTCTCCCAGTGTAATCCAACACTACACTGTTACTGCTGAATGAGAAAGTAAAATGCAGGCAGGAGGGTGTGCTCAGCTAGGAAAACCCCTTCCACCCTCCTCCCCTTCTGAAGATTCTGTGGATGTATGACATGGAAACCAGGAAGTAAAAGAGATGTAAAAAAAAAAAAAGTATAAAACCAGTAAATACAGTATGATATACTTTCCTATCTATTTATATTAAGTAAAACATGTTTTCAGTTTCCCTGTGCCCCCCCCCCGTGTGAAGGGGAAGAGAGGGGAGAAGAGATACAGCTCTGTGCACGACTGCATCTATTCTCTCCTTTCTTCCTCTTCACACAGCATTCGAGCAGCAGCAGGAGCCGCTGGCTCTTGCTGCTGTCAATCAAATGCAGTGAGAAGGACGTGGGGGACGGCACTGCAGCACACCATAACTCAATACAATATAATAATGGTATGGTAGATTAGGTTTTCTGATATTATTAGAGGGAGATGTGGAAATGGTTTACACATGGGTAGAATGTCAGGAGACATTTGCCAGTTCAAAAATTACCGGCTGACCTTTTGCCCATATGTATGTCAATCTGTCCATTCGGCTGGCTTCTGTTGGACATGCATGCTGGAAAACCAGCAGCCAACCGACTCCTGATCAGTGCTCTCAGCCAATAGCAGAGAATGCTGATCAGGGTGTTCTGGGGGGGGGGGCATTTCCCCTGTCAGAACACAACAGCTCAGTAGGCAAGACCACACATGGTTAGTACAGCGGGGTTGTGTGAAAAAAAACTGTAGTGTGATACCAGGCTTTAGGCTGCAGCGAACTGTACTGCGAATAGATTGCGTTGCGATAGATTACATTCGCAAGTCATCACCAATAACATAGTGTTCTATGAGTGCAGTTCACATTGATGCGTTGCAAATCTAATCCGTGAAGAAAAAGGGTCCTGTGTGAGTTTGATCCGTGTGCGATGCTGTGCGTTGCGAATTCAGCTCCATAGACTACAATAGAACACGGATTGAAAACACAATCTCCCATTCACATCACTGCGATCGCTTCCCCCTCCAACTCCAGCTACAGCTTTGCAGTAGATTCGCACCAACACATGTAGAAATCGCACTTGTGTCTGTACTGAAAAAACTCGCATCGCAATCTTATTCAATTCGCAGAAAATTCGCACCGCAGCAGTGTGAACCTAGCCTTAGTGTTAGAACTCAAAAGTAATGAGCCAAAGCAGAACTGGAAACAGCTCCTGTCTTTGTACACAAATAGGCCATAACCTAGCTCTGGATCCATAATATGATACACAGATAATCATCACTATAAACTGTATTGGGCATGGTCTGAGCCAGTGGTGACTAGTCATAGCATTACGAAAAGCTTGTTGTTGTTTTAAACATTTATTCTTTGTTGTAATCATAAAACACTGCAGGAGGTGGAATTCCCGGTAGAACTGCTGTAAACAAGTATTGTACTAAAAGAGATGGATAACGAGATGAAGGCATGAGTAAGTGGTGGTCAGATATGAGGGGCTTCTTCAAGGACATGATGGCTGTATAAAAGTTACACAACTCATGTCCATGAAGGCTCATTTTCACTTGAAGAACATGGAAACACTGATGCTGATGCATGTGTTGCGTTGCATTTTGTTAACCTTTTAATGTGTGTTGCAATTAGCTTTTTTTTATCATGCATTTTCTATTTAGGTCGCTTGCTGTGACCTCAGCTCTCTATTTTTATGAGCAAGGTAAACAAGTCCACATCAATAATGTATAAGTAGTCATCTCCAGGCCTTCAGCACCACACACTCCTGTCATCTAACTTGGGTATAAGATGGCTGCTGGAAAGGACATCACGTGGCCACCCATTTACTGCTTTCTGCCTAGAAATACAGAACAATACAGTGCTCTGTTTGACCATTTTTTATTAGTCGATAAGGGATAGAAATGCGTGCAGCAGAAACAAGCCCCATTGAAAAAAATGGACCTTCGAAATCATCAGGTGGAAATGAGCTCTGAGCATATACGGTTGGGTAGCCATTTAGAGATTCTGCCCACCAGAGTTCACCCATAATTGAATCTATATTTTTGGGATATTGCTTTACATTTTAATTGAATATTCCCATAATGTCTTCCTTTTGGGCTCATTTACACTTTCTTCGGCTTCAACATAATGGCTAGTTTACACTTGCTTCAAAACAAGACTTCGGACACACATTGTTAAAGCTCTCTGAATGCCAGTCAAAGCCCCTGTCACTAAATAAAATGGTTGGCTTACAGTCCTGTTTACACCTTGCTTTTGCTTTGGCTTTGCTTCAAAAATTATACCCTACATCGCTTTAGTTGTGCTTCAAAGCGTCTTCAAAGCCACCATAGAAGTCTATGGCAAAACTCACTTGAAGCCTCATGGAAGCCCCACCTAAGGCTCATCGAAGTCCCACCGAAGCCTCATCGAAGCACCAAGCAAAAGCAAGGTGTAAACAGGACTGTAAGCTAACCATTATATTTAGTGACGGGCTTTGACTGGCATTCAGAGAGCACAAAGCGTGTCCGAAGCCATGTTTTGAAGCAAGTGTAAACTAGGCCTTTATGTTTTTCTAAAGTATGCAATTTTTAAGTGTACATTTCTAATAAACAGCCCTATGAATTCCTGTTAATACTTTTTACTGCACTATTACATTCCCAAAGGTGGCCTATTCCCCATAGTTGATCTGAGGCATGTCTGTATAAAATTCCCCATTTACTTGTATTGGTCCTAAAGGAAAGGTAAAGTCTGTTGAATCATTTTTAGAGTTTAGTTCTACAGGTACCTCTCCTGTACCGAAATTGCTTACTGTGACTTTGCTGCACGCTGAAAGTTTCATTGTGCATGAGAAGCTGCAGCAATTTAGATAGAGCTCACATTATTTCCTGTTCGGAGGATGTCTGCCATCAGCTAGTCCTTTCTTTCCCAGCCTTGCTGTCCTTGGTCCACCCCTTCCATTCATTGTTTTTTGATATATTCAGTTATGGAGATTCAGCATCACATGTGGACATTACCTAGGGCAGCCTACATGCAATACAGCCTCCATAGGAATGCCCACTCCTTCAGACTGACATCTGCCCATGAAAGGTTTTTAATATTTACGTGAGGCCCCTTTCACGTGGCGATCCAATCAGGTCTGCCTGTCTATTTTTTAAGTGGACTTGACCAGATGGTCCATGTATCCCTATGGACTGGCGGGTGACCATTTAAACCCTCCTACCTCGATTGCGATTTGGT